>LAPY01005247.1:9451-20520 GCA_000970635.1 Eragrostis tef | reverse complement strand
GCGGCCGGCCGGAGGTGAAGGATTATTAGTAGGTAGCCGTGGCGCCTCGGAGTCGTGGGTTGGTGGCGGCCATGGCTGCGCTGCTCGCGTGCTCTTCTTGGAGTAGGAGTTGGTGTTGGTGGCGGCCAACCACTGCACGAGCTCCTAGCAGGACGTGGTCGCCTCTCTCTCTCTCTCGCCTGAGCTCGTCGTGACCAAAGCTCCTGTTGTATGATTAGGAGGATGTTGGGGAGCAAAGGGACCCGGTCTTATATAGTTGCGGTGAATGCAGAAACCGGGTTTCAACTTTCAACTTAGTTTAATCAAGGGGTTTATAGAATGTTAACATTGTTTAGACATTGTGTAATCAAGGGGTTCATATAATTTCCTGATCATGTTTTTGAACAAAATCTGCTTATAAGCAAGGTATACTAGTTTTCAGCAACGGTTGTACTTGCACGCCAATGTTTAGCAGAGTTTACAATTTGTTTTATGGTAGGACAAAGCACAAATACGTGCACCATGGTCTACCTTTGAAAGATAAATTTTTTAATCTTCTACTATAGATTATCTAGAATTTTAAAAATTACTAATTGTTTGTCCTAAGTCAAATGTTGATTCGACTATCAATTCCTAGAAATTATAGCTGAATTAATTATTTTTTAAAAAAACCAAACAAAACATTGAGTTCGATACACCACCCGCGTACACATAGCTCCCCAGTTCCCATCCTGCTGCAATAATTATCTTTCACCAAAACACTACTGCACGTAGCCGTCACACATACATCAATCAAAAAGAAAATTGCAAGTACAAGCGAAATTTAAAACAAAACTCAAATTACTCAATCGCAAACCAAAAGTGTGAACCCGGCAAAGCCATTTCTACCTTATCATCTGTGTGTTGACCCGAGAAAGGTGACGACGATAAGCAGCCAAATGGAGCGAGGACACTTCCTTCCGCTGCCGCCAGAATTTATAAGTACGGTTTCGGTACTTTAGTGGCGCTCAGGACCTTCTAGATAACGCCAACTGATGACTGAGATTAACGCTTCTAATTGGCTCCTGCGTACGAAACCACCGTTTTCTTTTCTTTTGCATTGCAACGAGCGATCGATGCGGATACCAATCATGTATCCACTGAACTTCACATTTGTTTCTCGAACAAGTACAGGAGGGATAGTACTTTTAAGGGAGGATTTCCATCGCACGTGGCGGTTTCATATTGGTGCCAGTGGGTCTCCTAAACGACCGTGCCGAACCATAAATTTGCCGTCCGGTGCTGGTTCTACTAGAAGCGTGCATCTAGGCAGAACTCCAAGCCAAACACTTGCTAAGGGAGGATTTCCATGGCACGTGGCGGTTTCATATTGGTGCCAATGGGTCTCCTAAACGACCGTGCCGAACCATAAATTTGCCGTCCGGTGCTGGTTCTACTAGAAGCGTGCATCTAGGCAGAACTCCAAGCCAAACACTTGGCCGTAGGCTACAGCTACCGGTGCTCAGTATTCTCCATTATCCGTATCCAATAACCAGCAATAATTCGCACTAGCAAAAAGAGGCGGAAAACCCATGCTGTATATGCAGAGTTCCTTCAAAAAAGAAAAATGAAAAAAATGGAAACATTTTTTCGTAAGGAGCTGAGGCTTGATATATAGTATATACTTTGATCAGAGTACGTGAGGTGGTCTCGTCACAAGCAAGCTTATTTGATATTGAGAAAGTTTTTCTAACGTTATCAATTGTGACAATGTTGCGTTTGTATCATCGTTTTCTAGTGTTCTGGGTTTGAGTTTTTATAAAATGTACTATAAACAAAAAATTTCATCAAACCTGCAGGCTACACACGTTTAGTAGAATCTGCCCACTGCACCCCGGTGTACAAAATTTAAAAAAAAGGAGAGAGAGAAAGTACCAAACCACCAACCAGGTTAAGTTGCGCTGTGACCCTAGTATCTCACCAAGTGTATACCCCACATGAGAAATCCGATAAAAAGAGGGAATAGAGCGCAAGAAGCACTTCTGCCGGGAATAAAAGATTTGGGGATGAGAGCATGAGGATGCGAAGGACAACAAGGTACGAAACCGGGGAGGATTAGAGTACGGCCTACGATTTGTTGGCCGGCCACTTTCAACTCCTTTTCTTAATCTATGGAGATTTTTCTCTTCCCTTTCGTGCACGTCGTCAGATCATCTCCGGTGTCGAACGCACGTTAATTAGTTTCTCCGGTCAACCTATCCCGTCAAAGGTTAAGCGCAACCAACGTCATCTGAACGCGTCTCCCTGGGACTCTTTGGAGCATATGCGAATTTTGAAATTCTTTTCACAGAAGCTTCGCAACAAAATGTACGGCTCTTATATACGAAGTCGGGTGAATCACAAAGTTCCAAACTAGCACTCAAACTGTGCGGCAGGAATTCAAAGGGCTATGCTGAAAAAGAGTAGCTACAGCCGTCGATGCCTTCCATTGGACCATGTGGAAGAAACGAATGGATGAGAGCGATATTATGTCTAAGCATATAGCATAAAATGTTTTCTTGTACTGAACGCTCTTTGTTGTTTGAAAGTTAATGGGGTAATTGACTTAGAAACATACATGATTAGGCTGATGAGACTTGAGACTCGAGGAAGAAGACGCCCTGGAAGAGGGCCCCGAAATGTGGTAGATGCGTTGTCCTGCAATTCAGCATCAGTTTCGTACGTACGGCGTCTTCCAATGATGTTAACGTTCAGGGATGGAAATTACACAGCCGAAACATCTGTCAGATAGCTTTCACACGATGTTTTATTGTACTACTAATATTTTCTGTGGAAGGGGATGACGATGTTTATTCGTTGATTATCGTCACAAACACCGTCTACTCATCAACGCATTATATATGATAATCATACAGGTCTTAGAAAGGTATGATTAAGTACACTTTTCTAGCAGTCACGGAACAAAATGTTTCTGTAATTTTCTTGCAGCACTCACTCAAAACGAAACGGACAAGACCCGTGACTTTGGCCCGGGAAGTGACGATCACTAGCTAGCAGGTCACACGATCAATTGTTTTTCTTGTCTTCTTAATAGCATTATAGTGCTCTTTTGAGAGAGAAATTAAAATTTGGCCTCTGTTGTTTCTGTCAGAGATTAGGGGAGATTGCTATTCCTTTTTTTCCGTCTCAATTGGCTCTTCCTTCCGTACCATAACTAGCAGCCATTTTGATTTTATATGCTGCCACTTATCATACATTCGACCTCCAGCTGCAAAAAGCAGAATGCTAATGTTTCGCCCGGACTTAGTGAATATGATTCTCCAGTGACAAGGTATACAATGCTACTTAACGTTTTCTGATCCTAGCATTGTTTTCAGAAGAAGTATACAAATTGCCATGATTTGGAGTATTTCTAACCTATTTCTAGAAGCCGGCCACGGACTGCATACATCAGGCGCGCAGAGAAAGGCCGGCAAGTTTTTTTACGGAGAAACGGCATATTCGAGCCCTATTGGAGGAGCACCTTAAGTTCATCATCTTTAGCAAAGTGGAATATGGAAGATGACAAGACAACGCCCAGACCGTGGCTGGCATTTCCTCTTTTCCGTTTTCTACAGTCAAACTCACGCTGTACCTTTCATGCTAAAAAAATGATGTACCTTTCTGGAGTTCAAAATCGTGTAGCTTATGAGTTGCACATTTTGCGAGAGTTTTATCTCGATGCCTACTAAAGTCTGCCACATTTTTCTCAAAAAGTCACGATGATCTACCTGTTTCCACTAAAGAATAATGTCTTTTTCACTCGCAAAAAAGTTAAACACTTAGCAAGAAAATACAAGTTATCGAGTAGTAGGCAGCAAAAAGCATTGGTTAGAAGCTCAATCATGAATGTGAGTATTTGTCGAGTCATCTGCTCATAATAAAATCAAGGAAATCAAAATGTAACAGAAAATGTATAAAGTGTCATGTTGCCTTTCCCGTGTCCGTACGTACGATTAGTGGAGAACAACCTATACTCGTCAAAAGAATTAGGCGCAGACGACAAAGAAAGAAACGGTCCACGGCTTCTAGTGACTAATGAACTGATTATTTCTACGTACTCCAACGGGTTAATCTCTCTCTCTCTCTCTCTGATTACATAGTACAACTTAGACACTCATAATGTACGTACACTCACATCTATGAACGCACATACCGACTAATCTTTAGTTGAGAAAGAACAATATACGCTGATTGGCTTCGTGAGATCAACAACGGCCAACAGGCATCAGGTAGGCGCATGCAAAGGTGTAGAAGAATATTTGGAATATACTTGGACCAAGTGTCAACTGATAATTAAAGATGAGAGGAAATAAACTGACATGCAAACTTTCAAAATCTTCACATCTTCCTAGTTTTTGCATGTATCCAAGAAGAGTGATGATTTTACATAAAGCTACCTTGTACAAAGCTTTGCATGTATCCAAGAACAAAAGCTAGCTTTTACATAAACTTTTGAAAACATCAAGCTAGTGAGATGCAGCTCATCTTAGACTCTCACCAAGTTTACTTTGCAAGTTGAGTAGAGGCGAGGCCGTGAATAACGCGACCTAGTTATCCGTCGTTGGCCAGCCACTTTTCACAGTTTATTCACACCCATGGCCCATGTCGCCAGGCGTGCAACTCACGTTAGTTTGTAGTCAACTCGTCCTACCAAAAGTTAAGCGCAAAAGATGACATATTGCCATGCAATTTCGAGAGGCTGCCCACCTGTCTTTTTTTTTTTGAAGAAACTGGAGGGGCAAGGCGCCCCTACAGATTAATATATTTAATTATAAAAGAAGTACAAACAAACATGAAGGGGAAAAAATAAAAAGATTACAAGTAAAGATTACAACTACTCTACTGCTTGTATCCATACTTTCAAAGGTTCAGCGAGACCCCTTCTAGCTCTATGGATAACCATACTAAGCTCAGCAAAGAAATGTGCGCGGCAGTGGTCCACTGTTGGGTCAATTCCTTGAAATAACCAGTTGTTTCGCTCTGTCCAAATACTCCAACACATCAGTGCGATAATGTCCATATAGAATGGCACACCTAGTCTCCTTTTTATCCATTTAATGAGTGGTATGACCTGGAGGTGTCTAGGAATATTAATGCCAATTGAATTCCAGCGTGCTCTAGCAAAATTACACCTTATGAATAGGTGTATCGGGGTCTCTTCTCTCTGCAGAATACACATTTCACATGTATAAGAGTCCAGGTGCATATTCCTTCTTCTCAACATCCCTCTTGTATTCAGCCGATCCTTCATTAGTAACCAGAAAAACACCTGGTATTTTGGCTGACAAGAGGACTTCCATAGCCACGTAAAAGCTGGATCCACATGTGAATGTCCTTTCATTACTTTGTATGCTTTTGCAGTGGAAAAATTGCTATTACCCCAGATATAAGTCCACAAGTCAAATTGCTCTAGGATTTGTGATAAATGCTGCATTTGCTCATATGCTTGTTCTGACAAGGGTATGTGAAAGAGCTCCACAATGTTTGGTGTACTCCAGGCCTTGCTCAATGATAGATTTTGCTTCTTAGCAAAAGAATATAACTCCGAAAAGACTTGCATGGGCACTATTCCATTCCATTGATCCTTCCAAAACCAGACAATTGTCCCATTTCCTGGTTTAGCTGTAGCTATTCCTTTATATTGGTCATTTAGCTTCATGATGTCCCTCCACCAGAATGAACCTCTCTTATTTTGTCCTGGCATTACCCCATTTTTGTAATAGTTATCCCATATCAAATGTACCCATGGTAAACTGCCCACCTGTTTGGATTGCATGAATTCTAGTTCAATGAATTTTGCATGAGTTACAGTTCAAAAAAAAAAAACTTGGTTCCTGTGACAAATCACACACACCCTAGTCAGATTGTTCTCGAAAAAAGATTTTCAACCGTTCCAAGCGAGGTCCGAATGCTGAGGCAGTAGCCATTTCGTCCTCAAACGGTTGTGTGGGAAAGAAAAAAAAATAGTCAACGTTTTTGTCAAGGACTGAACTCTCTTGCATTCGTCTGAATTCAGATGGTTCATGGTCGTGATAGTGTGCGTTAAAACTGAGGTATATGAAATTCAAAGGAAGGATGCCCTGGTTGATTTGGAGGGTGGACTGGTTGATCCAGGATCGACGTGTCTCTCTCTGGTTTCCGGAGCGCAAGAATTGCCATCTTCACGTACGTGTCTTTAGGTGACTCTCTAATAACGGGATTTTCCTTTTATTTACTAGATGAAACTGTCCGATATATTGAGGCTGTCAATCCTCTTCCCAAGTTCCTGCTTCGCTCTATAGCCGCTCATGCAGAGTCCTCTGATTGGCGGGTGCGTATATGACAAGCTAGAGGGGGTTTGGACGCAAGAAGCACACACGTCATAGTAGACAGTAGTAAACGATGAGGGTTGAAGGGTACGTACATGACAAAACTGCGTGGCAAGGCAAGGAAGAAATGGTACGGAAGCTTTTGAGGATTAAATACAGTACGGCCCGTCCTATTTTCGCGCCGTTGGCCGGTCACTTTCGATGGACTTGAGTTTCTTCTCCCACAATTTGGTTCCCTGCTGCATGAGTGGGACGCATGGCGTGCAAGTTTCCAGTCAACTCCTACCTAAGCCTAGCAGAAAATACATGCAGAATATCCTCTGCTGAAGCCTGATTCTGCATACGTGATGCGTAACTTGCAATTGTTTCGTTGACATCAACACTTCTCTCTTGCTTCTCGTGTTCACAATGACATGCGACTGTGTGCACACTACTGCTGGTTCAATTATGCAGCAGCGGCGACACGACGTTTTTCAATCTCGATCTCTGCAACTCCGCAGCTGTTCCGTGCGCTCTCTTCCTTCCGCTGATGCAATGCTCAGGGATGTGTCGTATGTTAATCTTTTTTTTTCGAGCGAGGTGTCATCCGTTAATCTCACACGGTATTTCATTATCAGTGGACTAGGATTAATTAGAGGAAAATTCGTTGACTAATTTACGCACCCATCATGTTCAGTGCTCCAGTTATTGGTCTCAACATGTGCCATATTCAAGCAGAAGATGTCATACTCCCTCCGGTCACCACGGTTTTCAGATATACTTTCTAACTCTGTGTCTATTGCGTCCATATCTCTCTAAATATTTGAAAGTATTACATTGTTGAACATTTTCTGATGCGAGGAAATGATTTAGTACAGTCATCTTGCAAAGTTCAATTGGTGGATGGCCATTGTCAGTAGTTAACCCAGTTATCTTGCAAGTTTCAATAGAAAATGGTGGATGACTCGTCTACAGTTAGCCTTACAATTATACTACATCTTTCAGGCTACATGAAGTTGTTTTTTTCTTTTTCTTTTTCTTTCTTTTTGATAATGATGTGGTAGCAGACATTATGGCACGGAAAATGTTCATCTCATGGAAACTTTACGAGATACTGGGCAAAATTGCCCTAATTTATTTGTTTGGATGTAAAGATAGCCAACTGTGAAGTGGCGTCCTCCTGGACCATCCATAAGACGTCTTTATTTTTGCGTTTAAAAAAAGGACTCGCAAAAAAGGGAAGCAGGGCATTTTGCAAGAAGACAATTTTATTGCAGTGGGTGAGCAGGGGCTCAATTTTATATTTCTACTCAGATGCACGCACGTGAACTTAATTTGACCGGTATTCGTGGATTGTTTCATCGCAAAAATCAAATGGCAGTAGAAAAAATAGATTAGAGTGTCAAGTAGCCTTCCCGGACCTCTCCTTGTCTTCTGTTCGTACGGTGTGGTGGGGGCGAACCTAAACTGGTCAGAGAAATAGGTCGTGTATGACTGAAGACTGGAAAGGTGCATGGCTTCTAGTTCCTATACGACACACTAAATAATTATGAATGATAATTTTTTTAGGGAAAATTATGAATGGTAATTGATCGGCTTTACGACGTCACCGAGAGGCACAGCATATTCCATGGACCAACAACTGCTAACTGATACTGACAGTGTGATCGATCAACATCTTGACGGGGTTTTGCTGCAGCATAGACTGATAGACACCGAAACTAAGGGCAGCAGGAAGAATGTATATAATTCACAGGTCACAGTCGATCCAGCTACATGGCTTTTCGAATGAAGCTGTAACTCTCTGAACTCCCTCCCTGTTTTCCCATTTTGATCTTGAGGTGTAATTCAGTGCTCATCGTAGCACTTGTATTGTGGGATCCCCCCCCCCCCCCCCCCCAATCGCTCGAAAAAAAACATGACTTTTCAAGAACACTATGAGCAATTGGTTTGGTTAGGTGTCACTTCGCATTCAGATCACGGGCATACCCACGAATGATCACGACGGCACTCCTCAGAAAACCGTACCGTACAACCATTGACCCTTTCATTAGCAGAGTTCTGGCTCAAGAAAACCTGTCCTATATTTATTTATTATGGAAACAAACAATTTCTTTTATATATTTTGGCAACATGTTACATATACAGTTTGTGATAGAAGCACTGCTCCCCCCGGTCCCTCTGCACGTTGCATTGGCAAAAACAACAGCGCAATAAACCAACCTATACAGCTATATACATAAAAGAATGGGTGGAATGGGTTTTGAATCCAGCTGAGCTAACCTCTAAGTCCACATACACCTTTTCTCGGCAAAATGAAAATTGCCGCAGATTGGGACTACCTTGATGTAGGTGACAGTCTGCATGCTGAACCTCAACAGCCGGCAGCCCTGAGGAAGTTGTCGTACGGACTGGATGCCGGTAGCTTTAGGAACTGCTGCTGGAAGTCATGATCGGACTGCGTGTTGTCACTGCTGTTCGGCACATTCATGTACTGAGGATAGCCCTGCATGTTATCATCGGCGAACGGATTTGTGCTCTGCACCCCAGCCTGCTCAGGATTGGAATCGTTAACAACAGTATCATTTTTAGACGTTTTAGATTAAATTTGAACGTAGAGAATGGTTTTTAGGATGGAGGGTACTCTACCTGAGGCAACTGCGGGTCTTGGAAAAGAACTAGCTCCATCTGGTTGGGCTGATAGCTTGGTGGGGCAGCCGCTTGCACGTTTTGCTGGAAACTCATGAAGGTGGACATTTTCTGCTGTTTTCCGATTGTGAGAGCCTCGCAATGGCTAGTCATGTCCTTGAATGGCAAGTCTGTTGCCACTGGAACTACCCCTGCCTGAGGTGCTGGGTCTGTGACAACCTGAAACGCAGGACCATAGTAGAAGTTTAAGATGTTACCGTGCCAAGTAACCACAACTCACAGGAAGGGCTTCTAGTATGAATGCCATACTGTTTCAAGAAGCTGATCTATACTGAGAAGATCTGATACAGGTACAGAAGATGCACAGGCTTCCGTGCCTTCCGAAGCTTCCCCAAAATGATCATGGTCATTCCCCAGGTCAATCAACATAGCCTGTTGAAAGCACACAAACGTTTTTAGCATTGAAAGTAGGACAAGAATATGTGTGTCAGGCGTACCTCTTGATGGTGGGAAGTCTCATGAGAGCCTGATGATGAATTCTCAACAGGTGATTCAAAAAACTGAGTGCTCATTGGACACATATCATCAGGAGAGAAGTCACTTAGCAATTGGCTCCTCACATTATTCAACTCCGCCTGCATAAGTGGGGAAGTCGTCATCAGCTGCATGGAACTTCGTTAGAACACAAGATGCAATTGAGAAGGTGAACATTACATCTAGCAGACTTGCAATGCTGTTCATGATAGTAGAGACTATGCATTCTCGAGATTGACTTTCTGATAGTTCCATTTCTGAAAGGGACTTCAGTGCATTAGCATTGTCCTCTGGCGATCCATAGATCCTTGATGGGTCATCTGAGGAATCTTTCACAGCCTGAAGCTTGCTCTCGTCCACCAAATGAAGAAAAGGATCAGCCTAGACAAAATAGCAAACAAATTTTAAATATATGGTCTCCACAATACATGAAGGGTGCGTACAATTCAAGATGCAGCAAAAACATTCTTCAAATATCAATGCCATGAGTAACTATAATATTATGATCCCCACCATAAATAAGATGTGCAATTGAACTCCAATTTGGCATAAATACTACATGAATCCAGGAAAATAATTCAGGCCATGGTCACTGAACCTAGGCAATATGATCAGGATAGCAGGTCATTAACAATGTTGATCAATTAAACTCTAAAAATATAGCTCTTTATTGACTACTCCCTCCGATCTTTTTTTTTTTTTGACGGATAAGTGATGCTCAGGAGTGCACGTTTGGTAACAACAACAACAAAGCCTTTTTATCCCAACCAAGTTGGGGTAGGCTAGAGATGAAATGCAGGACCCAACCAAAAAGGCCAAAACAAACAAGATACAAACCAACCAAAAAAAACGAAGGAACAAAAACAGGGAAAAGAGAAAGAGGAGAGGAGGAAAAGGGAGAGAAGGTAAAAGACCTAAGAGAAAAAAAAATTTAAGGTTCCGGGACGTGGATTGCTTGCTTCCACTCCCTCCTATCCATGGCTATCTCCTCAACAATATTCCATTCCTTCATGTCCCTTTTCACCGACTCCGCCCATGTCAAAGTTGGTCGACCTCGTCCTCTCTTCACATTTTCAGGGCGTGGTATTATCCCACTACGCACAGGCGCCTCCTCCGGTCTTTGTTGCACATGTCCAAACCATCTCAAGCGATGTTGAACAATCTTTTCCTCGATTGGTGCCACCCCTAATCTCTCACGTATGTCGTCATTCCGGACTCGATCTCTTCTTGTGTGGCCACATATCCATCGCAACATATGCATCTCTGCTACACTTAGTTGTTGGATATGCCGTCTTTTATTTGGCCAACATTCCGCTCCATAAAGCATAGCAGGTCGGATCGCTGTCTTGTAGAATTTGCCTTTTATCTTTTGTGCCACTTCAACCATCCAGCTTTAATTCTGTGGTTGACATCTTCATCGATATCTTCATTCTTATGTAGCATCGATCCCAAGTAACGGAAAGTATCTTTTTTGGGTACTACTTGGCCATCGAGGCTGACATCTCCATCCTCACGCTCCGTAGAACTGAAATTACACTTCATGTACTCTGTTTTAGACCTACTTAGCCTAAAACCTTTTGACTCCAAAGTGTGGCGCCA
>LAPY01005246.1:11268-23855 GCA_000970635.1 Eragrostis tef | reverse complement strand
CATGTTGTACTTGTTCGTGCAGTATGTAGTGTCGAAGGATATGCAATCGCCGTAATGAGCAAACTGTCTTACTGATTCTCCATCAATCCAGAACAAGTGTTCGACCCTTCCGAATTCGTCAAGTGTATAATCATAAAAGAAGTCGGGGTCTTGCTTCTTCATCTCATCAAATAGCTCAAATATTTTCTTCATGTCCTTTCCTTCATTTTCAGCTCCATAGCTCTTACGCAAGTTCTTGCAGTCGCAGACAGTGTAGGGCACATTCTGTTCGCCTCCGTACAGCTCGCACATGAGCTGATAGGCCCGGACGGTTTTGATTGTGCAACCGTGTAGAGTCGTATGAATTGCTTCTCCTCCGGTGGTATGTCCCTATGGGATCTCAAGAACTTGGTGAGCGAGAACTTCTGGACCAGATCGTGGTTGTGTTCTACCCTAAAGGTGTCCACCACCCAGTAGTTCCCTGTAAACTTGACAGCCGTTAGTGTCGGGCATTTTGTTCTTTCAATATGATCCCTCTTCCTCTTTTTTGTGACTTTTTTCTTGATGATAGGCAGCTTTATGGCAAACATACTTGACCCTTGATGTCCCTCCAACCCACTTTGTCGGTTTGGAATTGTCTATCCTCACCGAGAAGCCCTTATATCGTGCATAGTTGTTGTAAAAGTTCTTTGCTGCTTCACAGGTATCAAAGGTCATGCCGACACATGGGTCATTGGGTGTCAATATCACCTCAACACCTTCTTCACAATCAACAGCCCCAGATGCAGTGGTTGTTGTGGGAACTGTCATTCCTACCGACTCAGTATTGTCATCTTCGCTTGACGTTTGCGGTGTGTCTAATAAAATGTTTAGTGCAGCATTGGCATCATCTCCGTCCACATCAACAGGTTCCAAGTTAAGGTCGAACATCTGATTGAGAGCCATAGCAACTGCATAAACATAGAGTAAATATGAAGCAAGGTTAGTAGCAAGACAATGGGAAACGCAACAACGAGAAACAAAATGTTTTACTAGCAAATGTATATCATGATATACACACACCTGCTTTTAAAATTTCAACTAAGACAACAAGTAGCAACATGTATATTAACACACAGAAGTAGTAGCAACTCGTTGGCACAGAAGTAGCAACTCATGACTTTGGTAGAGTAGCAACTTGTAGGCACAGACTAGTAGCAACTTATGACTTTCTGATAGAGTTGCCATTCATGAACTAGGAAGAGTTGCAAATCGCACCAAACTATCAACAACACATTCCTGACCATATCAACAACACTCAAGCAGCATTCAGATACTATCATCTCACATCTATTACCTAGTAGTTTTACCTGTTCTTTCCGCACATGCTCCATGATTGGCCACCTGCATAGCCTATGGATTGCCTCAGGAAAAACTTTCTGTATCGCAGCTGCAATCGCAGCGGCTTGATCTGTTATGATGTAGCCTGGCACACCACAAGCAATCTTGAACCTCTCAAATAGCCAAACAAAGCTCTCCGTCTTCTCGTTCCGCAAGAATCCACAACCAAGCTGTATAGACTGTCCATGTCTATTGATCCCTGCATTGTTACAAGGGGGTAGGAAAGAGGTGTCACACTAGCTGCCACATGGTGCAATAGAGGAACAAAATGAAGACATAGAAAGTTGCTACTGACAAAAGCATTAAAGTTGCTACTAACAAAAGCATAAAGTTGCTACTTATTTCAGGGGTACAAGTTGTTACAGAAGGTTACATAACATGACAGGGGTACAAGTTTCTATCACAGAAACAAAAGAAATGGAAGATGATACCAAAGTTTACTATAACACAAAAACAATGAAGCAGCAAATATCTACCAATAAATGGGGCACACGTCATGTTGTACTTGTTCGTGCAGTATGTAGTGTCGAAGGATATGCAATCGCCGTAATGAGCAAACTGTCTTACTGATTCTCCATCAATCCAGAACAAGTGTTCGACCCTTCCGAATTCGTCAAGTGTATAATCATAAAAGAAGTCGGGGTCTTGCTTCTTCATCTCATCAAATAGCTCAAATATTTTCTTCATGTCCTTTCCTTCATTTTCAGCTCCATAGCTCTTATGCAAGTTCTTGCAGTCGCGGACAGTGTAGGGAACATTCTGTTCGCCTCCGTACAGCTCGCACATGAGCTGATAGGCCCGAACGGTTTTGATTGTGCAACCGTGTAGAGTCGTTATGAATTGCTTCTCCTCCGGTGGTATGTCCCTGTGGGATCTCAAGAACTTGGTGAGCGAGAACTTCTGGACCAGATCGTGGTTCTGTTCTGCCCTAAAGGTGTCCACCACCAAGTAGCTCCCTGTAAACTTGACAGCCATTAGTGCCGGACATTTTGTTCTTTCAATATGATCCCTCTTCCTCTTTTTTGTGACTTTTTTCTTGATGATAGGACCATCAGTTGCAAACATACTTGACCCTTGATGTCCCTCCAGCCCACTTTGTCGGTTTGGAATTGTCTATCCTCACCGAGAAGCCCTTATATCGTGCATAGTTGTTGTAAAAGTTCTTTGCTGCTTCACAGGTATCAAAGGTCATGCCGACACATGAGTCATTGGGTGTCGATATCACCTCAACACCTTCTTCAACATCAACAGTCCCAGAGGCAGTGGTTGTTGTGGGAACTGCCATTCCTGCTGACTCAGCATTGTCATCTTCGCTTGACGTGTGGCCCTCATCGCGATCAGGCACCTCTGGCTGCTGCCCTACACTTTGCGGTGTGTCTAATAAAATGTTTAGTGCAGCATTGGCATCATCTCCGTCCACATCAACAGGTTCCAAGTTAAGGTCGAACATCTGATTGGAAGCCATAGCAACTGCATAAACATAGAGTAAATATGAAGCAAGGTTAGTAGCAAGACAATGGGAAACACAACAACGAGAAATAAAATGTTTTACTAGCAAATGTATATCATGATACACACACACACCTGTTTTTAAAGTTTCAACTAAAACAACAAGTAGCAACATGTATATTAACACACAGAAGTAGTAGCAACTCGTTGGCACAGAAGTAGCAACTCATGACCTTGGTAGAGTAGCAACTTGTAGGCACAGACTAGTAGCAACTTATGACTTTCTGATAGAGTTGCCATTCATGAACTAGGAAGAGTTGCAAATCGCACCAAACTATCAACAACACATTCCTGACCATATCAACAACACTCAAGCAGCATTCAGATACTATCATCTCACATCTATTACCTAGTAGTTTTACCTGTTCTTTCTCCAAAGTTTGATGATGTTGCTGCCGAGGAGCAGATGGCGAAGTGCTGCGTGGAGTTGGTGGTGCGTGGATGATGGGAAGGAGGCGCGCCGCTGACGAATTCCGGGAAACGAGGCCGAGGCGCGTCACGGACGGGTTCCGGGGAAGGAGCTGTTGGCGCGCAGCGGACGGGGGTCGGGGAAGGAGCTGTTGGCGCGCAGTAGGGAGGCGGCGGCGCGCGACGGACGCGGCGCCGTGGATGGAGGCAGTGGAGCACGGGTGCGTCGGGGAAGGAGGCAGTCGAGCTCGGGGCGCCAGGAAAGGAGGCGGGGGAGCGCGGCATCGGGGAGGAGGTGGGGGCGTGCGGCCCGGGGAAGGAGGGAGAACAGGGTTCGCGCGGCGGCCGCGCGCGACCAACTTGGAAAACACGTTGGCCCCTTTCCCGATTTGGTTTTGCGTCGTCGGAGGAAAACGACAGGTCGGGGCGGACGCGCGGTTCCCTAACGCGTGTCCGGACGCGCGTTAACGCGCCCCAAATAGAAACAGATCCCCTCTCTTTTTGCTCAACTTAGGCTTCCTGGGCTTGTTCGCCGTCAGATGAACAACATGTCCGCCGCTTCCTATAACTTTCGACGTCGGTCGCCCTCGCTCGACAGCGACGACTTTGATTTGGATGATCAGTTTCAAGATCTGCTTCATGAACACTTTGAATCGGGGAAGGATTTAAACGATGGGATCGACGTGGAGCCCTTGTTGTTTGATGGGGCGATGGAGTTAGAGAGGATCAATGAGGCGAAGGAGGAGGATGAGATGTCGAAGGATGAGCGGGAAGCGGAGGAGAAGAAGAGGGAGGTGGAGGAGGAGCGTAGAGAGGGGGAGACGAAACGAAGTTGGAAAAAACACCAGTCTGTCCTCGATTCTATCTGTGAGTTCGATCCCAAGAAGAAGACCATCGTGTGGACCCGGTACTTCATGGATCACTTCGGCGCGGTCAATCTCGATGAGGAGTGTAAGTTCAATTCCTTGCGCAATTTAGTGAATGTTAATGAAACATAAACTGAACGAAAACACCCGATTTATTAGTTGTTGAACTGTCAAGGATGTGTTAATTTGGCACGATCTCAGATGCTTAACTTGGTGGATTAGCTGTGGAAGAATGATATCTTGCTTGGAGACTTCATTGTTGTTTAGTGGATTAAGCCGCTAGATCAAACCAGAAGCAGCAATTGTCATCTACAGTATGCATGGCACCTCTGAAATACAGTCTACACCGTTTATAGTTTGTGTGCTTCAAGTTTCACATTTTAAGTGATCATCTACAATCTACAAATTGCGCATAGAAGTAAACTGTAGTTTACGTAAAATCATTTAACTTGTATCAGTTTGATTTGAACTACTTTACATTATTTTGGTCTATACTCATGACCTTTTTATGCTGCTCTCTGTGATGAACTGTATATATACATGAGGTCATGACCATTTCTCCCCTGAAAAGTTGTGTATACATGAATACTTATACTGAATTTACTTTGCCACACCCTGATTTTCATTCTCCCATATCATTTCTATGATTTTGTCACACTTTTCCTGCTGCAGCGCCTGTTCCTCCGATGAGGCACACCGGCAAAACGTACCAAGAAGGGTGTTCAATGCGCTGGTCCGCAAACGTCTTCTCGATCAATATAGTATCCTGAGATGTACGCTTCCCGATAAATGTATATGGTACTGTCATCGTCAGAGACAGTCTTGACCACAAATGTATTTATCTCTTCCGCTGCCATAGAAGGGATTCCCAGCTCATCAAGTCAGAGGTACAGCTTCCTCTCTCTTTTTTTCAGCCCCTAGCAAGTTAGCCTCCAATTGATTTCGTTTTGTCTAACTATTGATTGTTTATACATCAGGAGGCAGTAGCCTTTTCTTTTGTTTGCGCCTTTTGTATATGGTTAGCCACACTTTTACTATAACATAAGATTCATTTTATTCGACAAACTATCCACTTGTTTATGGATAAGCTTGTTATATGCGTGTTGTCAGTGCCTGAGAAAACGGGCAACCCCGAGCATTTACTAGCAGGAATAGAATTTTGTTTTACATATATCTGGATCAGGATAAAATCAAAAACTCGCATTATGTCAGGCCTAGTTATCAGCTTTACTAGTCACATGCCGATTTGCTCTCACTGAAGAACTATTCAGAAGGAACAGACATCTGACTTGCCATGTTTTTCCCATAGGATTAATCATTAGTCTTGACTGGTCCGTTTCGGGGATTCTATTTAGAAGATTTTATATTTCTTGAGGTGGATCTTAAGATCAGGCATGACCAAGGAACGGACCAACAACTTAGCACGGGGGTGTTTGAGATTGATGGCCGAGTAGTTACCCGGCAAGAAGTTGAGGTTAAGAGTGTTTCTCATGCTAGCTGGTTCAGCACTGTGGAGCTGCATTATGCAGCTGTTCCAAAAGCGGTGGAGGCTACTGTTGAATTTCAGGCCCTCCAGGGTGATTTCTATGGCGAAATCACTGCTCACACCACCAGCATCCTCAACAGAATCGTGCTTTATGATAGCAGTGCAGGTGGTAAGGTGACCTGTGATGACAATGGAGCCATCCAACTTTTGCGTCGTGTCATAGCAGCCTGTTTGAACGAGATGCTGATATTTTCCATTGTTGTTCGAGCCGGAAATAATGCTGCAACTGCTGCCTCCACGCGGGTCGTTGAGTTCGCTCCATCCGTCAATGGTGCCGATGAAGACATGGTATATTGTGGTGCTGTTAAGTTACGCGTGAAGGTGACATGGTCGCTAATAAATCGCTTCTACTGACTATTAGTCATCTAGGGAACTAAAGTTTTCTCTTCGATGTAACAACCTTTTGAATTGAATTGAATGGTCTCAATGGCTTTTCCCTGTTCCAATCAATTACACTTGCGAAGCTTCTCTTGAGTTTACAATTGCAAATTAATCGACCATCGAAATAAATCCATCAACCCCAAACAAAGACTAAACTGCCCGTCGATCCAATTCTTTTCCAACGAGTTAGCCCTTATTAAACCTCCTTAACCAAATCTTCCTGACGAACGCCTCCCTGATCCCATCCAGCTACTCCAGCAAGCCGTTTCCTTTGCAATAATCTCATTAATTAATTAAACCTTCAAGCTTAGCGTGTGCTTGAGGTCCCCGACGTGGAGCTTGTGGCTGCCGAGCGCCACCTTCTTGTTGCCGAGCTCGTCGACGACGCTGAGGTCCTTGCACACGTCCACCTTGAACGCCACCAAGCCGGCCTGGCCAGGCTCAAGCCTCACCTTCTCGAACCCGAGCAGGCGCCTTGCCGGCGCGTTGTGCACCGACGGCGGCGACGAGAAGAGGAGCACGGCGTGCGCGCCGGCCGCCTCGCCGGCGTTCCGCACCCGGAGGTGCACGTCGAACGCCAGGCCCTCGCAGTGGTCGCCCTCGGCCTCCACGGACGCGCACTCCTGCTCGGCGGCGAGGCAAAGCGTGGCCCTCGGCCAGCGGCACGGCCACCTGCTCCGGCGGCGCGGGGTCTCGCCCGTGTAGAACCGGTACGTCCGGCCCGGGTAGCCCGTCGAGTTGTCATGTCGCATCCGCATGTCGGTCATGGGCACCGGTGAAGGATTCCGGGTACCACGTCACCGGCAACCTTCCACCTGAAAATAGTGGGGTGGTGGTGTGTCAAACGTGTACAACTCACACATCACAAGGCACGCACACTTACCTTTATGAACGCACATACGCAAACTTACTCTTACGAGCATAAAAACTGAGCTGGTAAATCTTCGAGATTGACGAAGTCACCACTAGCGTATCGTTATCGACGGCTGCGTCGCCTACGGCTGAAAACACAAAGCCGTTAAATCCTAGAAAATCCGCTCACACCAGAAGTCGAACCCACGACCTCAAAGATCTTACTCAGGTGCCTTGAACATTAGGCCAAGACCCATTTCACGTCAGAGCTATTACTTTCAGCAGACGAAACAGACACCAATGCAGCGCGCCACGGGCAGTGGCAAAATAAAATAAATGATTGAAATCCTTAGAGCAGCCGCAACGTTGCTTTTGAAGCGAACATTGTTCGGCTAGAAGAAGCGAACCATACACATTATTTTATACCATTGGACAAGTCAAATAAAAAATGATTTCTTGCACATGGCCGTTGGGCTGTCTGCCGGAGAGCCGTCGCACTAGACTCTCCTCTATATATGCTAGTTCAATGGACGATACACAACTTTAAACCACAATCTCTCAAACACAATATAGAGAACTCATCAACACCTAGCTTTGCAAATCTGCTGAACTCTACAGACTCTAGTTCAGACTCTTAAAATCCAAACAACCAACAAAATCATGGTTTCCAACATAGCTATCCAGTGAGCTATGCACCCCACCAATTTAGCCCAAAAACGGAGGAAGAGAAGGGAAAGTTTTCTGTGACCGCGCGAAAGAACCGTCGAGCGAGGGATGGAAAATTATTTTACTCGGTCGTGAGACCCACACATGTTGAGGACACCGAACCAAGAGAAATCGCACCGAACTGAGAGAAATCAGACGGTTCGCACCAGCGTTGCTGATGCTCTAATGTCACGGGAAAGAAAAAAGATGAAGCACAACTTTTTAATGGCATGATGACATGAAAAACGACTAACTTGGCGTATGTTTTCACTTAAGCTGCTATTTGTCGGTGTCCGAAGAAGTTGATCTAAACTACTTAGGCCATTCTCAATGGCTCTTTCATTTGCATTTAATTAGATGTCACATTATCAAAAATAATGACATGGTAAAAAATTTGTTATGAAAGAAGAGAGATTCTTTCATCCCTATGAAAGGATGTCGGCATTGTTTCCGACACAATGAAAGACAAAAAAAAGTGCATTGAGAGTCGTTCATTTCATCCGCAAAGACTCCAACCAACAAATGAGTGGCACCTAGCAATGATTTAATATTTTAGCAAACTTATGAAACTGTGAAATGAATCTGTGCACTGAGAGATATGCAATTTCATTTCATCGAATAGTTTAGGCTGTTCGGCAGGCTGCAGCTGTGGCTGCGGCTGCAGAAAAATAACTGCGAACACTGTAGCGGCTGCAAAAGAAATAACTGAAACACTGTAGCTGCTGCAAAACAGCTGCTACAAAGCAGTCAAGCGAACAGGTTAAACACCACAAAGCTAATGTGTCACGTTGAAAAATGTGAGATGAAAGATGCCACTAAGACTGGTCTAAAGCCTGTTTGAAGCCTTTAGAGATAATTATTAGTGAACTAATTTTATCTATTAGCTATTAGCTAGCTAATTATTAGCTGAAGGTGTTTGAAATCTCTAATTATTAGCTGACCTTTAGCCACATATTAGCTGGGTTTAAAGAGCTAATGGGATAATTGTTAGTGGAGATGGTAGCTAACAATTAACTGGGCTATTAGTTAGAGTGTTTAAAACCTTTAGTGCTAATTTTAGCAGCTAACAACTATCTTTAGAGGTTTCAAACAGGGCCTTACCCCTGATCATGTACTAAACAACTTTGAGCATTCCATTGCCTGTCTCAAAGTACGTTTACCAGTGTCACCATAAAGCTGGAAGGCTACCGAGGCAGGCAGATTAAGTCGTGTCCAATTCATGTTCAGATCCACAAAGGACAACGACAGGGCACAGTAAATTCTGCTCCAAATTCGTTGAAGCTAACTGATAAGAGGCAGATTTCTGGAGGTACAAGTGTCATTTCTCAGATGCTATATTTACACAGCTGAAATTTCTTCCCAGAAAAAAAAAAAACTTCGCTGTAACCAAACTCAGTCAGGTACTACCTCTTCACTAAGCTTGACACTTACAGACATACATGGTGACATGATAAATGCCCACAGCCCAGGAACAAAAATGTAAAGGGCACATAAAAAAGGGCAGCACATCAGGGAGGGGGCAATTGCTGACCCAGGCCCTTCCTCCGACGGATTTCAGCGACACAGCTAGCAGCCATAGAACCATTCTTCAACGGATCAGTGTTCATCATTTCCCAATGGTCAAACGCAATCAAAGATATGATCGCCTTGTTTTCAGTTACCTCTTTGAGTGCTTTCGAGAACCCAAAAGAATCCTGAACAGCGAGATAAGCTTTGATTTTGACCAGTAGGTTACCAGGCCTCTGAATTTCAATCTTCTCAAACACATTCCCTCGCTGTCTGCACAGAGCTGCTTTAACTGCATCACAAACATCATTAGGGGCTTCGATCTCCACTCGGTACACAGGCTCTAGCAGCATTGGCTTAGCTTCACACTGAGAACCATGAGCAGCTTCCTTCGCAGCTTGAATAAATTGATGATCAGTACCCCTGAGAGCAGAATTACCACTGCGAGTAACATCACAAACTTCGAAGTGGATGGATGCCGCGCATGATTTCCTCAGCTAATGCACCTTTTTCACATGCCAACTGGAATCCAGCCACAATACAATCCCTGATTTCATTCGTCCCTTCCTTGCGCATATCCACAACAATATTCGGGCCAGTGTTCTGGGGTCCAAATGACCAAATCTTCTTTGCGACGTCCTCTTCCCACATAAAATCCTCAGACAGGACCTTGGAGCGAAACTCCAGATCATCAAGTGGGTTGATGTGACCGTCATCAATAGCATTCAGCACATCCTCTTCTAAAGGGAGAGCCTTCATATAAATCTGGTTACATCTGTTCACAAAGGCGCGCATGCAAGCATGGGAAGATTTACCAACAACGGTCTCACGAAATAAGGCACCTAAACGGGGTTCAATCATCTTAGAAGGACCCATGAAATCCTGCAGATCATTCAGCAATGTTTGAGCGTGAAACGCACCAGCTCCAGCAATAATGCACCCGTTGGATCCTAAATTGGCAATGAACACAGTAGGGTCAGATTTCTTCAAATATTCCAAACCCCTTTTGAGCTTTGTAACATCAGACCTTTTGCAACAAACATTCACACACACGAGTGGGTTGATAGATAACTTCACTGCTCGGATTGGACAGGCATCAACTTCACTCTCATCTGTGACTGTTGCATTGTTTGCGTTGGGCTCATCTAGACCAAGCATTGCAACAGTGTTACCACAAGGAATATTCTCAACAGACTCTTTTTTCTCTCTCATACAGATGACTGTGCTCTGCACACTGCTCACATAGGGATTTCCCTTCTGCCCAGGGACATAGTTGCCATCCATGACACGGACCTTCATTCCAGCAGCGACCGTACCTGAAAAGACACGGCCAAAGGCAAAAAATGGGCCTTTGTTGGATGCCGGGATCATGTTGGAAATATAAAGCATAAGAGGCCCTTTAGGATCACAATTTCTTATCGCTTCTGCATACTTGTCATCAAGGGGTCCCTCGTACAAATTGTCCACGCGATATTTTTGTGCCTTCGATGGAGATGGAAGGTGATAAACCATCATGTCAAATAAAGCACGGCCTACTGGCAGCCAGTTGTGCATAACACACTTGATGAGAGCTTCACCCGTGAGCTCCTTCTCATCATCATTCAAAGTCACGCCAAGCTTATCCAATTTTGACCACAACTCTTCCTTCTGACCATTCAAGCAAACATTGATGATTGCTTCTATGGGCTTATAGCAAAATAAAGTAAAGCCTCTCTCACAATGCTTGCCTCGCTCGGTGGACCATTTCATGGTCTTTTTGTTGAAGAAGTTATCACCCCACAGCTTCTTCCTCAATTCAGATTCATCCATTTTTATCGTGGGCGCAAACTTCTTAGCCATGTCTGGAATGGTGAAAGCCCAACCATGTAAAGCAGCAGAGAAAGCAACAGCGCCCTCTTCAGGTGAGACTCGAACATCATCAAAGAAATTATCTTTGTGAGTGGCAATAATTTCATTGGTGTTCTCGATGATATGGAAGAGAGCCTGGTACGTTTCCTCACCTTTAACTATAGGATCCATGAAGCATTTATCCATCTTGTTCACTGTAAGGACAGGCACAATCCTCTCATCAAGAGCTAGTCGAAGAAGTGTTTCTGATTGCATGCGAAAACCCTCAATACAGTCGATTACCAATAAAGTACCATCAGTGATATGAAGATCAGCCCTAACTTGAGAAGAAAACTCAGCATGCCCAGGTGTATCAATAAGGTTGATCAGGTATTCATTCCCATCCCTCTGGCCTTCGTACGTACTAAGTGACTCATCACTCATCTCATATAAAACAGAAATACCAGTGGACCTGACTGATGCTTCATCAGCTCGAGTATCAGTTCTGTGAATATCACCTGCAGCTTCCGGAGCTGTCCCAGATGTTGGCACAAGACAATCTATAACTGTAGTCTTGCCTGCAAAGAATAAACAACATTTATAAATACAAAATTATACACATAACATCTAAGAGTTTTTTATGAAAGCATGCTTCTCTTTAATGGAAGTTTCATTTTCCCAGAATGTATCCTAATTTGGCCTAATTCTTCTTCTGATCTGAACACAAGGGCAACAACAATTGAACGCATCAGCTTATTTAAAATAGGCAGCACACACCAATATGGTAGCATCTTCAAACAATCAAGAGATAAATGAGAGGGAAGTAAGTTGAAACATAAATTTTGTGTGGTCTTAAGATCACTGTTCTCACACATACCATTCTGCAAATGAGCAATAACAGAAATGTTACGTATGTTGTCCTTCTTGTCCATAGTTCCCCAAAGCTTTGCTGCTGGGATATTCACCATCTTGATTGCTTTTGACTGTTCTGAAGAAAAAGCAACCCGATTATAGACTTAGAATGCAGCAAAACTCAACAGAACTACCTCTACCTGTAAATGGAAAGGAGCTTTTGAAATGATTGAGCCATAATTAAGATCAAACATGATATCAGATACTTTGGTTAGTTACTAACAGTTCATCTACTGTTATGAATGATAACCATCGGAGCATATTTAAAGTATTAAATACTCCCTCCGTTCTTCAATATATTGATGTGGACTAGGGTTCCAATCTTCCGAAAGGTTCTGATAACTCTCGATTTGGTGGAGACTTGACACACGTCGATCCGGCTTCAGAACAACACGTCCCAAACCCCGCAATCGCAGCACCACGTCTCCTCAGGTTATCGACCGGCGGTGCTCAGTCGACCTCGCCCAGAAAGCTTATCCTTGCCTGCGATCGAAGAACACAAGCAAGAACACAGTAGATTGCAACCAAATTTGCTGAAAACTGTATTAAGCTCACAAGTTGGGGTCTCACAAACCGATGAACGATGAAACTGTCAAAGCAGATTAATCTAACCAAAACCCAAACCCTAATGATGCGGTAGCTGCTGTTTATGAAGACTCTAGGATCGTGCAAAGACCCTTGGACGCACCCTTATTGGGCTCAAACAAGATACAAAG
>LAPY01005242.1:15827-26630 GCA_000970635.1 Eragrostis tef | reverse complement strand
GCCCCCCGCCGGTCATGGCTGGCGTGGCGATACAGACGTGGGTTGCAGTCCTCTGCTCTCGTGGTGGCAAACTAGTACTTCTGAACAGAGATTGGATGTTCCTTGGCACAGGTTTTAAAGCCGGCGTCGGCGGCGTCCAAGGTCGACGAAGCTGGAGCCTCTCGGCTTCTGAGTTGGCCATTCAACTCACGCGGCGTGCCTCGAATTAATGGGAGACGATTAACATTCCAACTTATATTTAGCACCCCACATCGACATAAAAAATTTACGTGTACCACTTTGCTCGTTTCATCATTGTGCTCGACAGTACTCAAGGCAATGAACCGGATGCAATCAAGAAAGCCAATTTTTTGAAAAATACGGAAAATATAGCAATACTGCAGAAACCGACTCATGTCTCGTAGCAGCGTTCCCGTCAAGCAGTGTTTGCATTGCAACTGATTATTGTTGATCAAGGTCACGCTAAAGTGCTTATCGTTGATCCCGGCCATCGATTCTTGCTCGAGCTGGGCCAATTTGAGCATGAATGGCCGGATGATATTATGAGGCCTCCGTGAAGCCACTATATGTAGTACATGTTACTGTACTGGAGTACCCCGGGTACCTGAACAGTCAGCGAACACTGCCGTTGTCCTGCGACCCGCCCTAAAGCCACTCTGCGCACTCGTCGTCCTCGTCCTCGGGCGGCGGCATCCTCGCCATGACCTCCTCCATGGCTCCATCCACGGGAGGACGTGAAAGTCCAAGGTGTCTTTGTCCGACGAGAAGACCGGTTTTCGGAACCCTTGACGCGTCGTGGAAAAGTCAAATCAGCCGGAACTATATGGGGGTCTTCATCTAAGGAAAGCAAGTGCACGCCAAGCAAAAAAGCCTCATCAGTGGTATTGAGTTGCATGCACCAACTAGTTCAGCTAAAAGCCTAAGCTGATAGGAAAAGGTGGTCAATTCACTTATACTCCAACAAGTGGCCATGCTACTCAGCTGAAATGTTGCTTTCCGAGGGCGTATCAATGTATTCTGTGCACTGCTGTTGTGTAATTTGTTGGCGAAAATCGGCTGCGGAAGGTGGGCGAGGTGGCCACCGCGCGACGCCACGCCCGGCAGGTGCAGGCAGTGGGCACATGTGTGACCAGGAATGGGAGTGGGAGGAAGATCTGCAGCACCAGGATGTCTTCACATGTCAAGTCGTCCATGTTTAATTTGGAATTGCGTTGTTGGGGTATGACAGTAGAAGAGTTTCCGTGTCGACGGCTGGCTGTTGAAGAGTTGTTAAGGATGAAGGCAGGCTAGGTGGAGGATGCGGATAACGACAGGTGCGACCGGTTAAGAGCGAGCCGGTGAGGAAGATCCAAAACTATTAGCATGAATATCTCTAACCAGTTCATTGGGCACTGCTCACTCCTAACATGCCTTCCACAAGTCCTTCTGAAGGAGAAGATATGGTCGGCCACATCTGGAACAGGCCAGCCCATGGGTTCTAGAACGGATTTGCTGGAGGATGCCTGTTCCGCCTGTTCTTAGGCTTGCCACGGCCTCCGTTTGGAGGAGGAGCGCCGTGGTTGTGCTGGTAGGCAGGCGGCGAGGACCTGTTGGCGGTGTAGAGGGCGGCGGAGGTGTTCGCCACCTTGGGATGAGATCCCTCCTTGAGGACGAGCTTGGAGCAACATTGTAGGTAGTTGGGGAGCTTGTCCGACACCATCATGAGTCATGACCTTGCAGGCCGTGGTGAAGTTCTTGTTCAGGCCACAGAGGATGGTGAGGACGAGAGTCAAGTCGGTGATGCTTTGGCCGATGTCGCCGAGGGAGTCAGCAAATGACTCCGTGCGCAGGCAGTAGGCAAGAACCAACTAATCGTCTTATGGAGTTCCATGGAACTCAGCCTCAAGCGCGAGGATCCGGGCCTGCTTGTTGTCGTGGTCCAGGTTGTCGATCGATGCCTAGAGATCCATCACCGACATACCCTTGGCGAAGACGTGACCGCGGATCTCATTCGAGATCGAGCTGTAGATCCAAGAGATGATCATGGCATCATTGGGATCCCAATCGGCCTCCTTGGCGATGGTGGATTTGGGGTCCATGTGGTGTTGGAGACCGAAGCGGCGAAGGACGACGGTGAACATCTCGTTCCATTGATAGTGATTGGAGGGATGGTACTCAAGGTTGAAAGGAGAAGGCTCTTGATGTTGATGAGTTGGAGGGAGAGGGAGTGGGCTTTGTCTGCCATGGCGGCGGGCTCAGGTTGCATCGGAAGGAGAAGAGATGGTGAAAATCACCAGGTAACTGATATCATAAAGGAGAGGATAATTGACGCTATGAAGATTGTATTCATGCAGTACGCGAAGTACAACACACTACAAGAAAAATGACTATTAGTCACCAAGATATTTGGTCACTATATGTGTATTATTGGTCAAAATAGCTATTTTGTCACCAACAATCTTGGTCATATTATGGTGGCTAAAATTTTGTCACTATATGTATATAGTGACCAACAATTCTAAATGTTGGTCACTAAAACTATATAGCAACCAACACAACCTTGGTAACTATATATAATGTTGGTCACTAAAACCATTTATCCATCAATAATCTCAAAAGTGGTCACTATTGATCAACTTTTAGTGACCAACAAAGAAAACAATTTCTTGGTAACTAAAACTTGGTGACTAAAGCTCAAATTTCTTGTAGTGACACGAGGTAGACTAAGGGAATTACAAGAGATAAACCCTGACTAACAGACTACCTATATTACAGCAAGAGTGAAGTGCACAGCAGGTGCCTATACTTGTCCGGCTGTGCCACTTAGGTACATGTACTCTTAAACTGCCTAATTAACGTCCCTAATCTCGTTTTGGGTCGCATGACAGGTCCAAACGGCTTCGGAACCCGCTTTGGTAACTGACATGGCATGCCAACGTGGATGAAGCCTGCATGCGAGAGCTTTGGCGGCTGTTTGTATGCGTGTTCTTTTGCAAATAACCCCCTGCATCTACTTGGCTTCTTTATGCGTCAGGTTGTAAGCGGTCTGTATTTGTAGCTTTTTGTAATTTGAAAAATACTCATCTGATATTATATGTGAGTGAAGAAATACCCAACAGCTTGTTGGATGTAATGAGTTTGCATCGCCGTTATATGAATACAGTAATGGCATGGAATTTTCTAATAGAAACAGATATGGACATGACATGAGATTTAGCATAGCAGATGTTATTCAAGTCAGATATTTGCCATGACAGGCCTAAAACAAAAGGTCGACATAGGTATCAATCACTAACACAGAACAAGCACCTTACATTGTTGGTGCTTAAGTACAGTCACGAAGCACACCAGATTGTTATCAATCACTAACCCAAAACAAAAGGTCGACGCATCGTTACTAATTAAATGAAGTAGCAGCCCTGAATTGTAGTTCCAAAAGAAAAGGTCAAACTATGTATCATATGCTAAAGAAAAAGTCTCAGTTCAGAATTAAGATGGGCTTGCATTTGCTTGTGTTCCATCTCCAGCTTTCTTCCTTTTTGCTACAGCTCCATCCCTTTTGTTGTTACCTGCAGCTCTAGTGTTCTTGGTGACCTTTCTCTTGGTAGCAGCAACTTTGCCTTGTTTCGTGCAGGTTGTGAGTGGAGCGGGCCTTGCTATGGGTCTATTGGTCAGAATGAAATCTGGTTCTGGAAGTGGTCCTTGTGGTTGAGATAACACGCTAGATTGAGAGGCCTAAAACATAGTCAAATATTAATGTCAGATTAATATGCATTGAACCTCAACTTGAATAATATGCAATGTAAACACATTTAACTGACGATGTTACATGTCCCATCATTTCACTTAGCAAGGTTGAACTCAGTTGTGTCATCAATTGAGAACCAATAGGGTCTTGTTCTACGACATCCTACAAAACAAATCACAGTTTTATTCAGAGAATTTCAGGACACATGTACCCGAAAAACTTGTCAAATGAGTACCTGTGCTATGACATTGGGAGGTTCATCTATTGGTTGATGAGATTCTTGTTGTGTTGCTGCAACCATTTTTTTAGCATCCTCAGAGCTTATGCCCTGTTTTTTCAGTTCACACCCAGCACTGTTGTGCCCAGCTCCATTACAATGCTTACAATGAATTACTGATCCATGCCTTGTCAGTTTTGGACCATTTTCCCCTTGTACTTCATATGGTTGCTTTCTCCTAGACTTTGGTGGTCTGCCTGCCTTCTTCACATATACAGGTGGTAGAATTTCAATCCCATTTGTCTTCGCCCACTGGCTCTGGTCACTACAAGGCCATATGTTGAAACCATATGCTCTACTAAATGTTTCAATTGAATAGCAGCTAGGTAGCACACTTTCAGGTAGGATCCTCTCATGCCTGAGACAAGATATTGCATGATTGCAAGGGATTCCGGTCAAGTCCCACCTCCTGCAATCATAATGCTTCGCTATGATATCCACTATGTACTGGACATCCCTTTCATGGACTTGAAATACTCCCTGACCTGATGGTGATGCATAGCACAAATTAGTTGCTTCAGTATTTTTATGCACTTTCTTCCTTATTTTGGGGCAAAAAGGTCCTTGAAATTGTTCTGCCACCTCTTTTTGCTTGTTGTAGTGTCTGGTCATCAATTTCCCTTTGATTCTCTCAAGCATACTTAGTATAGGTAGTTCTCTTGCATCTAAGATGTACTTGTTAAACACCTCACAATTGTTGTTCAACAATATATCACACTTGGGAAACTCTGAGAAAAGCCCTTGACCATGTATTTGGTGGCATCTTTTCTAGCCACTCATAAGCATCCTTGTTTAGAGCCTTCATCTTTTCCATGTTAGTGTTCCACTCAGTCACTGAAGAGGATCTAGCACACGCCCATAGCTGGTTCTTTAGAACTTCACCTTTGAACCGTCCTTGGAAGTTAGAGTAAAGATGCCTAACACAACATCTATGCTCTGAATCAGGAAATACTTGCTGCACAGCTGGGATTAGGCCCTGATAAATTAATGCAAGTTACTACATAAATCATCTAGAAGTAAATCAATGCAAGTACATTAGCTATGAGTAAATCAATGCAAACAAACATACCTTTTGCTTATCTGTCATTACCGTCCATGGAGTGGTGTTGTCAATGCCAAGGTCTTCAACTAGTGTTTCCAAAAACCATTTCCATGTAGTCAAAGATTCAACCTCCACTACAGCCATGGCAATAGGAACAATGCAATCATTGGGATCAATCCCCATTGCAGTGAGCAATTGACCCCCAAACTTGGTCCACCCTCCACTACAGCCATGGCAATAGGAAAAATGCAATCATTGAGATCAATCCTCACTGCAGTAAGCAATTGGCACCCAAACTTGGTTTTTAAGTGGCATCCATCCAAACATATTAGAGGCCTACAACCAGATAGGAACCCTCTTTTGCAGGCATCAAGTGACACATAGCATTGGTTAAAACGGCTGCCCACAAGCTTGAGGTAGAAAGTGGTCCAGGATTGCTTCTCTTCAATTCTTTGCTATAGTCCCACAACTTATTGTATTGCTCAACCTCATCACCATGGATGGCTTTCATGGCAATCCTTCTTGCTCTTGCCAGCTTGGTTCTAGAAGGCGTCATGTTCCAATGTTTTTGTACTGTCTTTGCAAAATTTGCGAGACTCATCTTGTCATCTGCTCTAAATGTTTCCATGTACTTAGCAGCCAGCCATTTGGATGTGCACTTCTTCACAATCCATTTTTCTGACAATTATGCTCTCCATTATAAGTCTTCACACAAATGTCTTCACTCTGCTATCTTCTGAAGCATACAAGTTCCATGGGCATCCATCTGCACAGTGAGCTCTAATCCTCTGCTTGTTATTGATTGGCATTTTGATCTCAACTCTATTCCTCACTCCATACTCCGTGATTGCATCTCTCAATATCTGAACTGATGGAAACACAAGTCCAACTTTGAAAGTTGGATTGTTCATGTCTTCTTTTGCAAATATTTTAAACTTCAGCTTCACTCCACTGTCATCATAATCAGGTAGTTCCAGCCCATCTTCATCAGTTGATGCCTCTTCACCATTATTTGTTGCGCGTGTTTTAGTTGTCTTTAGTCTGCTACCTTTGGCTTTCTTTCCCTTTTCTATCTTCTTCTCTTTTAATTGCAAATTTTGCAAGAGATCAATCAATCAAGGCCATTTCTCTTCTGAAACATGACGGGATAACTAAATGGTCAGAGTTCGAAGTCATGTTTGACACCGCACCCAGTCCTGTTTGGCTTATCCATTAGAGGGACCATCATATCGTATTACCCGCACTCAATCTTGTGCTTTATGGCCGACACTCTCACCGGGTCCACAGTTCAATTTCTCATCCCCTGGATTGGCTATGATATCATCCCATTCCAGATCAGCAACATTGTCCTCGTGGTCAAAATAGACAACCAAATTTTTGACCCTATCAACAATTGATGCCATAACATTTGTATCAGTGTCAGACACAATTACTCTGAGACCATCAACAATGTCCTTGCCTGGTAGTAACCAATAGAACTTCAAACTTCCAGTCCTTAAGTACCCTTTCACAATGGCGACCATGTGTCTGTCTCAACATGATCGAACCAGTTCACTTTCCCATTGACATATCCACGGAGATGACCATGACCAACAAAGAAACCCCCATGGTGAACCTGAATTGAGAACTCCTCTGAATTGGCATCTACAAGACAAGCGTAACACAATCTGATGAGGTACTGCAGTTGCACATAAGACTGAAATCAAATAATACAAGAAAACCAAAAATCCCTATTGTATTCCTCGAAAAAATCAGAATCCTCGTACATACCTAGTGCAAAAAATTGTACCTTTTTCTATAATCTGGTGAGCAACCAACTATTGCAGTTTAGATCATTATCCAACAATACAAGAAACGAAAGAAAGAAAGGCGCCATATCCTTTCCTCCCCAAATTTCAGAACCAACCTAGAACCCTAGTGCAGAAAATAGGGGATCGTGGCTTGATTAACTCACCATAAACAGGAGGGCCGTCCTCTTGCCTCCGCAATCTTGCCACCATCTTCCACCGTCTTGAATTCCTCCTGGGTCAGATCGTCTTGTTATTCCAGCGTCTCTACTCCTTGTCCAAGCGACTCCCTCGACAGCAGCCGATCGCCGTTGGTCGCGGCCTCAGAAGTCCTTGACGATCGCGCCGCCTCTCCGTTGCGACGAGGAAAACGATCACACCTGGATCAATGAATGAGACACTAGGGAGAATAGGAGGGGTTCTCTGTAAAATTAGCACTGACTTGGCAGGGCTTTCCACGTAGACTTGGCCATGTCGGCTCTGGAGCGGGTTCCGAACCCGTTTGGACCTGTCATGCGACCCAAAACAAGATTAGGGACTTTAATTAGGCAGTTTACGAGTACATGTACCTAAGTGGCACAGCCGGACAAGTATAGGTAACTGCTGTGCACTTCACTCTTACAGCAACTACTTCTAGGAAAAATACGGATTTTTTATTTGATCTGGAAAGCCCTCGCTCTGTCTGTCTCTTGCTGTTTATGCAAGAAAAATAATTTTGTTTTGGTCCATGTTCTCTTCTGTCCAATGCTGCACTTGATTCTTTTGCACAGGTAGCACTAATTTTCCACAAGTGTCTACAGGTAAATTCCCTCTATCTGTACTATTTCAGTAGTCTTTTTCATTTGTTACCTTCTTTAATCTTTCTCACATTTAACTGCAGGTAATAGTGAACGAGCTCAATACAGATTGAATGCCTTCTCTTGGTTAGTTGCAAGAATAGGATATTTTTAAAGAAGTGCGTGCAAACAAATCAGTTTAATTGCATATCATGAATTTTAATTCCTACATCGAGTGTCAAAGGCTTATGTTTCAATCGACCTATATGAATTTTACCTCTGCCTTTGTTGCTAATTGAGTGGCAAATGCCAAGTTAAACTTTGTCCAAAAATGTTATATTTCAGTTTCCGATCTCCGTTTAGGTAAGCTGTCCTATGCAAAGAGATTGCTCACTGTCCAGTTTTCTGTTTTTATTCGTGAAATTTTCAGTCACTATTCTTGATTTCTAAAAGCAACTTATTATGGTATTCTTCTATTTTCAATTTCAGCTGAAATCAGCAGATGAGCAGCATCTTATGGAGGCTAATGCCCATTATGTGATCAACAAGATGAGAATATGCAACACTAGGGCCTCTGTGCCAGACAGTTGTGGTTCAATTGTTGTCTCCGCTAGGCCTCTCGATGGTACTTTTCATTTGCGGATAGTTGGAGGAAGGCCATAAGAAGAGTCAAAAAATAATATAAGAAGGGAGTAAATACGCTCGTGATAATGGGACCATGGCTCATTTTGAAACACCGTAATGCATGCATTTTCGATGGAGCAACTCCAAATATCTAGGTGCTGATGAGATCCTTTAAGACTGTATCTTTCGTGCTGTCTAGCTGGTGCTCGAGACATCAAAGCCTTACAGCTAAACCTGATCAGGTTTAATCTCTGATTAGATCGGATTGTGTTTGTCAGTACAAATTTATTCAGTTGGTCTATGGTGTAAAACTTCCTCACACGGGTCCCATGTGAGGAGGCGTTATAATGGGACATTTATACTTTTTTAATAGAATGATGCACAACTCTCCTACATTACACAATTAATTGAAGACTAAACCATTTTAAGTTATGAAGAGTAAATAGGTGCTCATCTCCATTGCAACAAATTGAAATCTTATTTAGTGATTTCAGTGCACTTAGAATCATTTTGTTTGCTAGATATTCTTGAAATCAGTAAATCTCTTTCAAATTAGCTGCAACGATATTTTTCGATAGCATTGAGCTGCAATACGTAGTGTTTTTATGTTCCGCAGCAACGCGCGGGGTATACCCCTAGTTACAACAGAATGCGATGCCTATGTGCCGTGCCGGACAGGCAACAGTGCTGCGCACGTATAGTAGTCTAACACCTACTGTCAATTCTACAATCAGCACTATATCATCCCCATTTGCGCCAGCACTAGGCATTAGGGATGATAGCAAAATTGGTTAGTATCGGCTAATTGAGGCTCGTTTTGACTTCTCTCGATCATAACAGTTGCAAACCAGATACTGAGAAGATAAAAAAACGAAAGAGATAGTATTTTGTGACAAAAGAGGATACCGATTATTTCCATTTTGGTACAGAAATTACAGACTATATTTTAGCATTTAACTTAACGTCACCAACCAAACATAATACCGACGCATATTTGTTTCCGCCAGTACTGTTATCAGTTTAGCTACTCAGAAAGAATTTTAAACTGAAACAATTGAATCTTCTACCAAGACAAACCCCAACAATATCTCCTTTTTCTTTGTTGTAATGTTACAATTGAGTGGAATTTCTGAAACTTATGATCACTGATTAAAATGCCTCTCATAATAATTTGCACTGAATTAGTGAATGATCCACCAATGCAAGATTACATCTAGGCAGTTTGTTTTGGAACAATAATTAAACTCACGCGACGCGAAAATAATGCGGCCGGACGGAGCCGCCCTACCCAGTTGTGCATCAACGTTAGCTGGGATCATCTTGATGTTGGGGCACTGCAATTCTGCAAAGCTCCCATGATTGCCAACTAGAGAAGGCGGCCAAGCCATGAAGTAAGGCCAGATACGGCCACTCAGGGTCCTCGGAAAAATCATCTCCAGCTCCATTGTTTCCAGGCAGAGCGACAGCACCATATTTTGTGTGGCCAGGTACACGAACCCATCCCTGACGGCCACAACATCCGGTGCCGTTATACCAAAGAAGTTCCGCTGCGCAATTTCATTTCCGTAAGGGAGATGACTGTGCAGTACCCACTTCTGCGCACCATCGTCATCGACCTCGGGTATCCAGATATCAAATGGCCAAAGAGAGAGGGCGGCAAAGCCATGAAGTAAGGCCAGATACGGCCACTCAGGGTCCTCGGAAAAATCATCTCCAGCTCCATTGTTTCCAGGCAGAGCGACAGCACCATATTTTGTGTGGCCAGGTACACGAACCCATCCCTGACGGCCACAACATCCGGTGCCGTTATACCAAAGAAGTTCCGCTGCGCAATTTCATTTCCGTAAGGGAGATGACTGTGCAGTACCCACTTCTGCGCACCATCGTCATCGACCTCGGGTATCCAGATATCAATGCGGTATGCGGTGACACGAACAATGCACGGCGTGCCATCCTTGGCCTCGCCGACGACGAGGTCGAGAGACGGCCAAGTGTTTGTCTCGTCGCAACGCGGAAGCTCCCAAACGGAGAACTCCCCGTCTTGGTGTCGAGCGCCAGCATGCGGTCCTGTCCCTTGAGACGCCAGCCCACGACGCCGTTTGACTGCGACCCCGTCTGAAGCCACTGTCCTTCGTCGTCGTCGTCGTGGACATGCGGCACCGACCTCACCGCGACCTCCACCCACGGGAGGAAGCTCCGGCCCCAGGTGTCCGACGAGAAGACGATCGCCCGCACCCGAAACGCTTCGCGACAGAGCCAAACCAGCAGGAACGACATGGGATCTTCTTCGCAGCAAATCATGTGCACGTCGCGCCAGGCAAATCGGCCGTAGTGGTGCTCCAAATCACCTTCGGTATAAAAGGGATCATCAATGTAATCAGGGCCCTGTCTAGCCAAGGGATTGACGGTGGCCAATTGGCCGGTGTTTAAGTTCTGGATGAGGAGGTAGCCGTCTCGGCAGTCCAGGACGCGCCATTCGAGCGGCACGCCGTCGTCGCGTTCCTCCATGAGGGAGGTGAGGGGGAAGTCGCCGCCGCGGATGGCCGCGAGCACGTCGTGGTCGACCCGAT
>LAPY01005239.1:17620-29123 GCA_000970635.1 Eragrostis tef | reverse complement strand
TACTACTTGAGCTTTCCTATGTGTTACCTATATATATGCATGCTAGAATGATTGTTTGCCTTTATCTTATACACTAGCATGTGTCGGACTTGTTGAGGTTATATTGTCATATGCTAGGTTGTTCTTATATGCTTATGTTTACCTAGCTCCTAGCATGTACAAGTCCTAGCACATGGTTATCCTAGATTGATCACACACATAGTGCACATGTACTCTCTTATTGTGTATCCTTTACTTGTGCAATTAGTATGATTTGTTAGAAGTGCAAAAAGAATTAGTTCATGATGTGGCCGATTCACCTCCCCTCTTGGTCACTCGGTCCTTACAAGAGCACACCTCTTAAGTAGGCACATGATAAAATTAGAATTTTGTTCCCTTCAGTACAGGAGAAAACGTTTGAACTGCCGATGGTCACCTATTGATCTCAATGGATGTTGAGCTCTCTGCTTTCTTTACCTGGTTATTTATCGGTCTCCTTTTTATGTATTGCAATACAATCAGAGGAAGCAAGTTAAATGATTCTAAAAAAAAGGAAACAAGTTAAATACTAATGTACCTCAATTCCTTTTTATTTCTGAAGTCGGATCCTTGATCATCCTCGGTTCTTTATTTTTCTAATTCACTATATCTTACTAATAGAATGGTAGACTATAAAGAGCACTTGGCCTAAGAAGGTCACATGCAGGTTTAAAATTAAATGCTCCGGGTTCATTTCTGGATTTGCCTCAGCATGAAAATGATTAAATTCATTGCAAGCCTCAACTGAATTTGCCTTGCCAAAAATAGAACAAACTGATTGATGGACCATTGATATTGTCAGATCACACCTTCAGGAATTAATAGATTAGACTGCAACTCATACATGGGCCCAACTCAATACGTTCAGTACTAAAAATAAAGCAGCAAATTAGAAGTTTAACGACACATAATTCAAACACCTCAGAAGTATAATTGTCACTCCACAAAAGGAAGCCATGCTTTTATGTTGGATTATCGGGACACAAAAAATCACTTACTAAGGAGTATTCGGTGTCTTAAACTCTGAGAAAGGACGAACCTTCCATTTCACGCACAATTGTTTTCACTATAATCCAAGACTATCCAAGGCTTGAAGAACTCATTCTGATCAACCATTGATGACAATATCTGCAAGAAGGGAAAAAATGCTCAATAAGCCTTGTGTTAATTAGGTTCGTCCACAATGGCAGGACTTCATTCTTTCTGTATGCTAGATAAAAAAAATTGCATCAACATAACCTCGGTGATCCCACTATGAACAGGTTGCATCATCATGTCTCCTCTTGAGCCATAGCTGCTTAGCATGACAGCCGAAACACCTGAACCTACATAGCTAACTAACAATGAAGGATTCCTTTACATTGACTATAAACTGTTATATATGTGCAACATATGAACATAAAAATACACTCACCACTTTGTTGTGGAGGATCATTTAAAAGTATCCAGAGCAAAAAGGCACTACATAAGTGTTTCTCATTGCAAATTGTTTGTTATACACATGCTGAGGTAAAGGGATGGCAATAAAGATATAGCTATCAGTGAGTCCTTCAGCAAGAAACATAATGCAAGCTTAGTTTTCTTCTTGCCTTATCTCCCTCATGTAAATCTTCTCGACCAGTGAAATCATAATAGAAAGTTCAGCGACGGAACAAACCATACCATATGAGACCGATTCAAATCAAAGGCGCAACTGTGAATAGCTAGGATTAAATGGCTTTCTTTTTTTTCTTTTTCTTTTTTTTGAGGGAAATGGCTTTCTTAGTTGTTTCGACAATTAGTAATTGGTTTTATCTGGGATATAGTTGTATATGCCCCACAATGCAGATGACCCACAAATGAGAAAATCTGACATATCTAAAGGCAAAACGTCCTCAGACATGCCATTTATCTAGTGCAATATAACACGAACCAATTATGACATGTTATAACATCTTCTTCAAAACTTCAGACAACCTAGTGTTGTACAATCCACAATTATCAGGAAGAAGTGATATCTAGATTGTCGCAAACAAATTGGAGCACCATGGAGAGAAGATTTAATGCCACTTCAGGTAAGCATAGCTGATAACAAATTTGTTTTCTAATAAAAACTTTAAGGGCCAATTGTAAAACAACCATCGCTTTGCATTCCAATTGCGTTTTCACCATCCATTTTCAGATTTTGCGATTTCACCATCCGTTTTTAATCTGAACAACACTTTTACCATCAGTCCGTTAGGTGGCTCAAACGGTGTTAAGTTACTTGCACAAAGACAAAATTGCCCCTTTGCATTTTTACCATCATTTTGATTTGTATTGTGTTAATCAACCACAAATTTGACATGAGACATTTTAGTACATTGTAATTTCGAAATCTAGACAGAATTTGATATGAAATAAAGAATTTTGATCAAATTTTATCAAAATTTAAATTCTGGACAGAAATTCGAAATTTAAAATTCAAAAAGTTTGAACACAATTTTGGCAGTATTTTTTTCTGCTTTTTCACACATTTTCAAACAACATTAATCATAATTGACAAAAAGATATGAATAACATGGTCAACCATCGATAAAAGTGAACATATGTTTTATCTTTGAAAAAAAAATCCAATGAAATACAAACGACACTGATTGCTGAAATCAATAACGAAACACACTCTCTAGGTAGCTGCAGAAATTCTTTTGGTCCACTGCTGGCAAGTTCAGATATTTTAAGCACTAATAAACAACAGAAATCAGTTCAGATAGATCTCCAGAGAGGGATGCCCACGGTAGATGGCAGCAATCACTCCGCTTGTTCAGCCTCTTCACACGCACCTGTACCCTGCGACGCCCGCTCGGTCTCAGGCCTGCCCCTGACGCCGCTTCAGCAACGCATCGCCCCACCCTTCTCAGCAGCGCGCGCTGGCCGGATCATCCCTGAATCAATCGCGCGCGCGCAGACCTGCCCGCCTGCCTTCACCCGCGCCCTCCTGCCGCCGCCGCGACGCGCGCTAGGGTTCCTCGCCTGCAGGGGAGTCGAAGAAAGAGAGAGATAGAACAGAACAGAGGGAGTCGGGGTCGGGTCGCGACAGAGAGGAGGAAAGGGCAGTATTGTCCGGTGCCTTCTCCCAATCATTTCTTCTTTCTTTTTTTATTTCGTTTAATTGGCTTCACCTGACGACGCTACGTTTCAATGGGTAACGGAGGGTTCGTGTTTGAAAAACGACGGTGATTTTGCAAAATCTCAAAAACGATGGTGATTTCGTAATTAGGCTTCAGAATTGTGGCTGAAACACCATTGTCCCAAACTTTAAAAGGTAAAACAATCTTATGCTGGACTGCAGTTTAGTAAAGGTTTTTTTTAATCGGAGTTACAGAGGAGAAAGGCATGGTGGTGGTACGAGAGGTTCAGACCTCTAAAAGAGTTGTTAAAATTAGAGACAAATTCCAAAATTTCTGAAATTGGGTTCAGACAGCCTTAGTGTAGCCTTATGTCTAAGATCATGAAAGAAGGCACATAGAGCAATTCAAGGAAATGATAGTTGACAGAGAAAAATAATCGTAGCATTAACATTTAGACATGACACATAGGAAGGCACCAGCTCCTGCATCTGCAATTGTGTCCCTCACAATCTATACATCACAAACTCTCATGCCAAAGCTAGAAAAGATTAACAGTAAGAGCTGATGAACGATTAGTTTTTTCAAACAAGACAAGAAACAATCTGGGATATCTTGAAAGTATTGTAACTCAAAAAATGGTATGGCAACGCAGCTTCTTGCTCAGTCATAAAAATGCTGTCCTAGTCAATGTGCTTGTTACAAGGCTTCCTCTATGGAGCTAAAGTAAATCACTTACCATACTGCACAAAAAGAATGCAATGCTTATCCCCTTCGTAGACTGGTATTGCTCACTTGTCGATCTATCTTTACATGGTATTCTGATGAAAAATAGAAGCAAACAGGATTTGCTACCAAGTTCAGTACAGAATTTATATATAATTCTAATCCAAAATAAAGTGCACCTCAATTTAACAAATCCATAATATGCATGAACAAAATTGCAAGAAGGCTATGTACAAATAATTTAGTAAACAGATGTCCAGCTTGGAATCGTAATTAGGCTTCAGAATTGTGGCTGAAACACCATTGTCCCAAACTTTAAAAGGTAAAACAATCTTATGCTGGACTGCAGTTTAGTAAAGGTTTTTTTTAATCGGAGTTACAGAGGAGAAAGGCATGGTGGTGGTACGAGAGGTTCAGACCTCTAAAAGAGTTGTTAAAATTAGAGACAAATTCCAAAATTTCTGAAATTGGGTTCAGACAGCCTTAGTGTAGCCTTATGTCTAAGATCATGAAAGAAGGCACATAGAGCAATTCAAGGGAATGATTGTTGACAGAAAAAAATAATCGTCGTATTAACATTTAGGCATGACACATAGGAAGGCACCAGCTCCTGCATCTGCAATTGTGTCCCTCACAATCTATACATCACAAACTCTCATGCCAAAGCTAGAAAAGATTAACAGTAAGAGCTGATGAACGATTAGTTTTTTCAAACAAGACAAGAAACAATCTGGGATATCTTGAAAGTATTGTAACTCAAAAAATGGTATGGCAACGCAGCTTCTTGCTCAGTCATAAAAATGCTGTCCTAGTCAATGTGCTTGTTACAAGGCTTCCTCTATGGAGCTAAAGTAAATCACTTACCATACTGCACAAAAAGAATGCAATGCTTATCCCCTTCGTAGACTGGTATTGCTCACTTGTCGATCTATCTTTACATGGTATTCTGATGAAAAATAGAAGCAAACAGGATTTGCTACCAAGTTCAGTACAGAATTTATATATAATTCTAATCCAAAATAAAGTGCACCTCAATTTAACAAATCCATAATATGCATGAACAAAATTGCAAGAAGGCTATGTACAAATAATTTAGTAAACAGATGTCCAGCTTGGAATGCAAGGGAAATCCTACAGAGTGAACTGAATGATGTCATGCTCCTTAATTCACTATCAGTATAACCAACATGATTATATCAATCATGGATGCGATCATAAATTTTGAATGGGCTCGGACAGTTTGTAGGGTTGGAAAAAAAAGGGTTACCTATGCTTATATCATTCTTCGGCATAATTTGCATCTCCAATCCTCTCTTCTCCTTTGATGCCCAGGTGTTTCCACAGGTGGTCATCTTTCACCTGCCACCAGGCATAGAACAAACCTGTTTAGAAGACAACAATGAGGTAATCCAGATGGTTCAGAAGCTCATTAGCTGATCAGTACATACGAAGCCTTAGAATTATTAAAGCACTTGTTAAGCTAAAGTAGCAAAGAAGATTAAACAAACAGAGTTGTCGGTGAAAGAATAACTATTCTGTAATTCACATTAACATATTACTATAGAAGGAATACGCCTACATGTTCTTTAGTATTCTGATCCGTAATATTTCCATCTCATAAGCAAATCCTTCGGCATGGTTATCAAATGAAATACAGTGTTCAATACCCTCTTATAAAAACTAAAATAAATATTTGTTGCACAAGTAACCTTTTCTTTGATTTCTCACAAATCAACAACGCATTTCAAACCACAACTTGCCATCCATTCATGAACACTGATGCCAAATCCCCAAGACTATTTTCTAAATCATTGTCATCTCATCGAACAACTTAAGTGCAACCTGATAGCTAGTATTCCTTCACAACAGGGACAGTGAAATACAAGAGCCCGTGAGCCCAATAATGAACTCTGAATCTCAACACTGATGTCGTTGCATCATATTTACCTGCAATGTTCAAGAATGACCAAGAACAGGATTCCTTCGCTGAAGAGTCAACCTCACGCAAGGCCAAACGCTGCTCGGCTTGCAAGTCGTGATCCTTCTCGCCGGCAGATATTGCCATATTGGTGCGGCGTGGCGACCCATCAGCGTCAGCGAGCGTCAGTGCCGGCGCTCGTCCTAGACGCGGCGGGGGCGGGCGGCCTCGACGGCGGGGTTGGGGAAGTGAAGGGAAGGAGGCGCAAGGACGGGAGGGCCCACCTGTCGGCACAAAAAAATTTTGCTGCGACGCACGGTGGAGTCAGAAGGAAAAAACAAGGATGTCGATCGGTTGCGTGTCCACTGGGTTCGTGCAGCCCAGTTAGGGCGTGCAATACGCGGTCCAGCCAGGCGCGCGGTACCAGAAACGAAACGAGGAAAGCCCACTCTTCATCACGTGGAGAGAAGAGAAGGAGATCCATCGGTGGAGGCGCCGGGCGCGCGGTACCAGAAACGAAACGAGGAAAGCACCGTTCTATATAGCTCGACTCGTAGTGTGGATCCGTCGTGTACGCAAGCCAAATCAACTGATGAGCCAAAGCCTTGCTACTCATTGTTCGATCATGGAAGCAAGAGTAGCGAGGACTCGCTCCCAGATTAGCCGGGTCAGGTTCGGCGCAAGCGTTAATTCATCACACGTACCAAATCATCACCTAAACCAGGCAGGTAGTGCATCATGATTCATCTCAGCCAGCCAGCCACGGCTAGCTGCCGATTTTGGGGCTGAAGCTAGTGAACACAAGTGTAGGGAAAATTAATCGTACGAGAGAGAGGGAGACATCGATCCACATCGATGGAGCGGCCTGCACGATGGGTCTACAACCATTTGAAGCCTGGCTTGCACGTTACTCCTACGTCTTAGTGCCGTCACCTGTATGTATCACGGAATATCATTCAGTACTTGCAGATCCAAACCGCTAATTCCGAGATGCCTTGCGGTTTTGGCGGGAGGATGAAGATACGTGAGCGTGCGCTCTTTGTTCTACTGTAGCGAGAAGTGTGTTGCTTGTCACAAGGACTGAACTCCGATGATTACGCACAGTATGATCGAGATGCAGGAGCAGGGGCAGCCTCCAGGGATCAGCCTGGCCCGAACACAGTGCACGGGTAGTTCAGCTTCTCTCGTGTATTCTTTTGTATTCTTTTTTTTTTGTCAAGACAAAATTTGTTAGTGGACACCCTTCAAGTGTGGTATTTGTGTTTGGACATCACTCAAATATGTCTTTGTCAAAGACACTACTCAATTGTGGCAATTAGCTAGTAGACATCCAAATCAATAAAATAATCATTTTCTTATATGTGTGTGAGAGAGAGAGATTAGCTTACAATTGACACCAATACTCATGTTGTGTTGTTAAGTCGGAACAGGTCAATTTTGCAATTCATACCATCGTATTTGTCATATATAATTAATTAAAATTTTATTTATCATGACATAAAAATCATAATGTAATAGTGTGTTATAAAATAGCTCATGTGGCATAAGAGTGGCTCAAAGGGCAAGAGTAATTTGGTCTATTGACGTGTTCTCTCTCTCTCTCTCTTTTATTTTTATATAACAAAATGAGTATTTTAATAATTTAGATGTTGATCAACAAATTACTACAAATGAGCAGTGTCTTCTGGCAAAGACGTATTTGAGTGATGTTTAAAAACAAATACTGTCATTGAAAAGTGTTCACTAACAAATTTTGTCTTTTTGTCAAAGGGCGAAGTACAGCTAGATAGTACGCTACAGCTAGGTGCGAAAACTACAGCCCATCTGACCCAACGCCGTACCTCCCAAGCTGGAGCGCGGATGCGTTACACCAAGAAACGGCAACAGACAAGCGACCATTCAAAAACATCATGTTCATTTAGATGTCAATCTTGATTCCTATCCACAGGCTAACACAGGACAGTTGATGCCACACGTTTCAGTTCTAAGCATTTAGAGCATGTATTGAAGGAAGGATTCAGTGAACTGCGACACTGACCCCCACTAACAGCGCGTAAAATGCACTGTGACGCTCTCCCTGATCTCTTATCAGTTTAAAAATACAGCAACGGGGATCAGAAGACATGTGCATTGCCCCTGGCTACAGCCTACAGTACGGTACTAACAACAAAAACCAAGGTTTATGCGCAGAAATGAAAGGGCGCACCGCTAGAAATTAGTTACACGTGAGGATGATCTGGTGCACGTGTGAACCTGCTGCAGGAGCAGTATTCTTCCAACGACATAGCATTAGAAATACTGCAATCCACACTCTGACCATCTAACATGTTTGAATACTCATCACCTGGCTCGATCCAAGCGTACAGCTCATCCACTCTGTTTCTTGCCAAGAAGAAAAGGAACAGAGAACTAGTAATATGCTCCATTCTGAGTTCAGAACGTGCCGGCTGGCTGTACGCAGAGGTTCGAATTAAAGTGTTGTTTGCAGTCATGATCGGATTGTTTTGCAACAAATATAAAATCGCAGAAGAGAGTTTTTTCTTTTTGTTTAAGGATGGTGAACTCTCAAGTTGTAACGGTGTCACTTAATCAATAAAGCTCCCGCCTTTCCATCGCAAAAACAAACTTTATGTGTTATCCTGGAAGCGAAGAAGATACAATGCACACTGCAGGAAGACCATTTCGTGCCACTCTGTCTTCACTAGCGAGCATGATGCTAGTAGTCTAACTTCTGAAAGCCAGCCGAGGGTTGACAATTTCCGTTCTTTCTGTTGCAACCAACGCAGAGAATTTTTTTTCTCTCTCTCTAGAAAAGCAAAACGGAGATCTGTTCTCGCAACAGAACAGAGTAATACAGTCCATCCGAGTTCAGAACGTGCCGGCTGGCTGTACGCAGAGGTTCAAATTGAAGTGCTGTTTCCAATCGCCATCAGATTGCCTTGCAGCAAATATAGATCCACAGAAGAGAGTATTTTTTTTCCACCGCAAAAAAAAAGAAGAGAGTATTTTAACTGGTGTGTTAACCTGGAAGCCAAGAAGATACAATGCGCACACCAGGAAGACCGTACGTCTCTTGCCACTCTGTCCTCACTAGCAGATTGCTGATAACAAAGTACCGGAAGCCGGCCGACGGTTGACAATTTCAGTTCTTTCTGTTGCAACCAACGTAGTAGAGTATTTCTCTACTGAAAAACAAAACGGAGACACCGTAGTTGCTCTTCTGACCGCTGATATACTCACATATACAATTATACAATCGAAATATCTGTCTCTAATACCTGCCGATCGATCGATGAGCCCCTGCACGTCTCGGTTCAGCGTACGTAGCCACCATTTCCTTCACCCTCGATCAGTTGGTTCGTGCGCAGCATGAAATGTACTACTGTATCACACAAACTATATACTAGTGAGACTCTATACTAGTACATTGGAGGAGGTTAGTCCCATTGGGTTTTCAATGCCACTTGTGCGAAACATTCAGATTGTATATGTGTGACTGTATATGTGAATGTATACAATAGTAGTACATCGGTTCAGCGTCACTGGTCACCTTTTTCCTTCACCCTCGGCCGGTCGGTTCGTGCGCCAGCATGAAATTTGTTTAGTCTTTCACAAACTATACACAGGAGGAGGTCAATCCAATTTTTATATAGTTCGATGATGGAATATGTGCGCGCGGCTCGTGTTTTTTGCACAGTAACCACGCTAGCCTTGCATCGATCACTCACTTGAACACACGTTATAAGAATGTTTTTTCTTCAAATGGTAACCACTGTCGTTGGGACCGGGCGTATGCTTGACGTATGCTGGTAAGCATTGCTGGGCTCAGTGGGCACGAGCGAGGTGGTCCGCATCAACGCAACGACAGCTTAACGAGTTTCTATGCTATGGCGCCAGCCGATGATGATTAAGCAAGTGGGGCATGGAGCGCGCGTTCGTCGGTCACGTTAACCCGTGCGGGATCTACGCGCGCTCGGAGCACGAAACGGGGTCTCTTTTGGCTGGATGGTCAGTCGGGTGGAGCGGTACACGGCATGCATGAGGCTGTCGTGAGACCGTGATTGGGATCGTCGTTAATGGGCGCTAGTAACAGTTTCGCTGGCTGACAGCGGCTAACCACCAGCCATCTTCGCTCGCTCGCTCGCTCCATCGTCCTCAATTCATCATTGGGTCGCTTTCCATTTCCTCTCCGCGATGATAAGCTCGCTCGCTCGTTCATGCAGACACACCCATCCAATCCATCGAGGCATGCACGACAAGGACCCTTCCACTGTGCCCCTCAACCCCTTATTTATGTGCGGCTGTGCCCCCGGAGACGAAAACGGAACGATTTCCCTTTCGTTCGTTCTTGTATTTTTTTTCCCAAATAGATTATCCTTTTCTTGATTTGCCAATGACCACAGATTTACGCTAGGCCTCCAAATGTGTGCGCTGCGCTGCGTGCCACTGCTTCTGAGAGGTTCAAAAAAAGACAAGAGCAACGAGGAGCATCGGATGCTTGCAGTGTGCGTCATTTTGGCCCAAAAAGAATTGTGCAAAGCACAACTACCCGGAGCCCCGACGTGCGCGCCCCGCAGAGCAGCTGTTGGCGACGGACAGCTCACGCGCGCACAGAGAAAGAAAATATGGCGCCAATCCCAACAACCACCTCAATGCGCGCGCACACAGGCTATGCGAGCGGCAGCCTTCAGCCACGCCTTCCACTCCACTCCGCACTTCCGCCGTCACTAGCTCACGCTCGCTGACAGGCCGGGGCCCAGGAGATCGTATGCGTAGTAGGCCGTGCCAAGCGACCAGACAACCCATGTGTGTACGGGCCTCACCGACCAGGACCCTTTCCTTTCCAGCTCGGATGCTGCCGTCGCCTTCCTCGCCTCGCTTTTGGACCTTCCTCCCTAGCTCAGCTTCTTCCATGGTCGAATTCCCTCCCATGGCGGCTCTTGCACAGCAAAATTCAAATTTCTTTCGAGCAATGTGGGATCACGCTCAAAACCAATGGCACGGCGATAGTACATTAGTACGAGGAATCAGTACTAATACAAAAGGCATTGAGCAAGAACACGATGACGAACTTGTTACCTTCTTGATTTGCCACAGAGATAATTGAACTTTGCTACCGCTTCGGTAGCGGCAGAATGACCGCGAGGTTCTTCTTCAACCTCGGCCAACCAAAAAAACTCGAAATTCATCACAGCAGACACACACGAAAAAGAGCACAACTTGCTCACTCCCTACAAAGACACTGCTTCAAATTTTGATTTCTTCTTCTAGACTTTAAAAAGCACCTAGAAGACTACCACCACCATGCTACTCGAATCACAAAGACGAGCACGAACACACGCACCCAAACCACGACGAGCGACCGTCGCGACGCACATTCCACTAAAAAAAAAAACGGAACGAACAATTCGTCTCATCTGATCGCCGCAACAAAACTTTTTGCGACCAGACGACGCCACACCTCTCCTCCCTCCATCGCTGCTGCTTCTGTACACTTTGGTTGCGATTCCTGCAATGCCGCCGCCGCCGACGCCGTTGCTGTTCGGCGACGGGGAAGAAGAAAGATCAACGGAGCAGGTCGGAGCGGGAGGCGGAGAGCTCCCGTCGCAGCTTGCACGAGAAGAGCCTGCACGCGTCCATGCTGAGGTCGACAGCCGCGGCGAGCGCGACGAAGGCCGCGGCGTCCTCGGCGCACCCAACATGCGCGACGCCGACCTCGACGGCGGGCCGGCTGCACTTTCCCTCCCCCTGCAGG
>LAPY01005238.1:10060-20568 GCA_000970635.1 Eragrostis tef | reverse complement strand
TGACCCCCGCCGCCGCCGCCCGGTGTGGTTGGAGAGGTACCCATGTCCGGCGACGGTGGCGTGTTGTACGTGCCACCGCCGCCGCCAGGCGTGGTCGGGGAACCACCGGGCGTGCTCGGGGAGGTGGCGCTGTCCGGCGAAGGAGGCGCATTGTACCCGCCGCCGCTGCCACCACCTGGCGTGGTCGGCGAGGTGCTGCTGTCCGGTGAAGGCGGTGCATTGCCGATGTCCGGCGAAGGCGTGCCGTACCCGCCGCCAGGCGTGGTTGGTGAGGTGCCGATGGACGGCGAGGGCGGGTAGCCGCCTCCTCCTCCTCCTCCTCCGGAAGGCGACGGCGGGTAGTACCCTCCGCCACCACCGAGCGGCGGCGAGCAGGGAGTCGCGCTCGATCCTGCAAAGGAAAACATGCACGCGCGCCAAGTTCACGTGTGTCAGCACTCAGCAGAGCAGCAACAGAAAAAAGACCGTGTAAAGAGACACAGATTTGCACAACGCTTCTGACCTGGCGAATGGTGCGGGTCGGCGGGGTGCTTCTGGCTGCGGAAGTGCTCGTCGCCGGTGAGGCTGCGCGCGGCCACGGGGGACGCCGCCAGCAGGCAGCAACACGCGAGCACGAGAGCCTTGGCCGCCATCTCCGCAGTCCCCATGACAAGGAAGGAGCTTCTGAACTGAAGCTTGGTTTGGTGGAGCTCTCGAGTACTGTGACTCGCTCACTCGTGGCCTGTATATATAGCTCGCGCCATCTTGCCTGCCTGCCTGGCTTTCTTTTGTTTTTATTTTCTCCTCTAAATAAATCTGATCTTTCTTGCTTGATTATAATCTGCGCAATGCACTTCGGCAGGATGGCGCACATGTCGCAGCAAATGCCGCGAGAGGAGAAAGAGCAGGAGGGGTTAGTTGGGGGTGTGAAATGGGCCGTTAGATCACTCTACACTGGGCTCGGGCTTGCGCAGTACTAGACCGTGTGACCGTGTCCATGTGGCGAGCCGGTGTTGTTTTTTTTGTTTTTTTTTTTTTGCGAGGATGGCGAGCCGCTGTTTTTTGCGAGGATGGGGAGCCGGTGTAGTTTGTGTGTTGGAGCTCAAAAACAAAAGAGAAGAGCTCGCCCGAAGGCATGTGTGATTGCTTTATCCGCCTGAGGGCGTTTGTAATTCTTATTCCCATACTGAGTACTAGTACTAGCAAAGTTTGGGTCTCTCGAAAAACAAAAAGAGCTGTAAATTTGCATGCACCCCACCACCGACACCGACACGCCATGTCCGCGACACATAAGCCTCTTGCCAGCATTCCTACGCTACGCCGACACTTCATGCGAGCGGAACTTATACGCCTCCGCAGGTTCACGCCCACGCTATCACATTGATGCAGCACCGGGTGGGTGAGTGACTGCACTGTCCAGAACTCGTTCAGTCCGGCCAGTGTATCACGGTGCGCCCGCGTCGCGCGGCGCGGGCTGCTCGCTCGTTCAGGGCGCGGCACGGTAATGGGTCGTCTGCGAACTGCATGGATGCCTCGCTCTCTCCATGCAACGGAGCTTAATTAAGCGGGTTGTTGGAAGAGTGCTCCTGCTCCCTCTTCTCTCATCAGCGCCTTCATGAACACTACTCCCTCGCTCGCTATGGTGTACTAGTACTAGCAGAGCAGCAGGCGAGTAGCTCACGAAGTTACTCTACCAACCAACCTCGCTGCGCCTTCATGAACACTACTCCCTCGCTCGCTATGGTGTACTGGTACTAGCAGAGCAGCAGGCGAGTAGCTCACGAAGTTAGTCTACCAACCAACCTCGCTGTGGTTCCATAATTCGGAGGATGCGTGGGAGCAGTGCAGATCGGCGCGGCAGAGCCGGCCATCTGTCGCGCGTGCTCGTCGGCGTGGCAGATCGACACCGATATGGCACTTGTCATTATGATGGATCAGTACGACGGCCTCGGTCGGTTGCCGAGGTCGAAATGAATGGCGCGCGCAGAGGTTTGTTTCACGATCTGTGCGTGGAGGACGCAAACGGAAACTGGAGGGAGTAGCATTTCTTCCCTGCTGCTCTCCATTTGAGGTACAGATTCATGTATGAATCGGGAGCCAGCTGTGAGCACGTGCCGATGCCCATCGTACCTATGCGACCTTCTCATGATCGTCTGCCTCAAAAGCTTGGATGGATCCAAGCAGGACCTCCGTCAGTTGCTGAGGTCGAAATGAATGGCGGGCGCAGAGGTGGTTTCACAACCGATTCGTGGAGTATCCAAATGGAAACTGAGAGAGGAGTACTAGCATTTGAAGGAGTACGTACTACTCGTATGTATGTATATGTCGAACCAGCTGTGAGCAGCTGTGAGCCAATGCCGAAAATTCAAAAAGGAAAATATAATGCCTTCGGAATTCGCAAGAACGTCTGTTTTCGCTGCAAGCAGAACACAGTGCCATGCACGCAAATTACACACTTCAGTTTGAGTCACCATCCTCTTGCGTTGCGGGGTGGCAAAACTTCGGCAAACGGCTTGTGTCATTGCCTTTCCGGTAACATGGTTCGAGTCCGGTTCTGTTTGCCTAGAAATGAAGACTGAAATCACTCGGTACAAGGTGAGATTTGTAAATCTTAGAGTTTAATTTTCCAGGCGCTCAAAGCAAGCCAGATTTCAGAGATAGCAAAGGAGGACATTCAGCAATTCAGCAGTACAAAGCGTCGAACGTATAGAGGGCGAGATGTAGCTTTCTTTTACAGTAGTTTAGGTTAGCAAAGTCACTTTTCTGTATATATTACTTTTATTCTACTCAGAAATTAAACCACAAATAGGAAAATCCACTGGTCTGGAGTCGAGCACCAGTGCGGCCCAGACCTCAAATGTGTTTCGGGCCAAGAACACGGACGGACGAACGGCCTATTTCCAGCACTTCGAAGGCCCAATTGTCGCAACTCCCTGTCTTTTTTATCACGCCCAGACAGTACTTTTGTACGTGCGTGCTGTACTCTACACGATGGCTGTGTAAAAATACCTTGGCATGCGTTCACTGTTGAGGCCACAGTGGGGTTCCCAACACGTCGAACAGATGAACAAGTCATCTCTACGTCAACCCGTCACTTTATTCTAGTACCCGTTGAACCCAAAAATAATTGTAGGAACAAGCAGCAAATATATTAAAGCCTACCAGGTATGTATGAAAATCAAGACTTAACAGTTAATCGAATTTACAACATGCGTTTGACATTGTTTACAGCTCAATGTCCGGCTAGCGAAGCCGAAATCTAGCTCGAAGCCATCAAACCGATCGACACAGCAACGCAACATCCATGCCTTTTTCTGCGCGAGTTCCGTGGCACGCCGACGTTACCTGCATCTCGATAAAAGACGCGGCAGGCCTAGTACGCAAAGGTGCATCCATGCCAGCTTCTCGAACCCGGCCCTTATGATTACGGCAAGCACGCCTCGTACGCAAAGTGGCCGTGGGCAGGTGCACTTCGTGGAAGCAGAAGCTGTCCTAGTTAACGCTAGCTGCTAATCACGACGCTTAGAGTCACCTTATCGCGCGCGTCGTCGTCTTTATAAGCACATCATTTCAGTCACAGGCATAGGGCACAGTAGTGCATTGTCAAAGTCAACAAAGATGGGGTTGTGTAGGAGTAGTTTCAGCCTTGCTCTAGCCTTAGCTTTCGCAGCGTTTGTAGCGGCCACCGCCCACGGCAACGTATTCTACATCGACGATAAGGACAACTGGGTCATTGGCAAGCCGGGCAAGAGTTACCAGTTCAATGTTGACGACACTCTTGGTAAGTAATGTTGTTCAATATACACATAAATGTTGATTAGTAGATGATTCATATAAGCGCGGTAAGCATTTCACGACAAGGATTTGACATGCGTTCAATATGGCTTCACAGTCTTCAAGTACAAGAAGGGTACTGATTCCGTGTTTGTGGTGGACAAGCGCCATTTCGAGGCGTGCGATGGGAAGGACCACATAGACGAGCTGCCTCAGGGCGACTCGACATACGTGTTGGACAGAACCGGGCCGTTCTACTTCATCAGTGGTGACGCCGGCAGGTGCAAGAAGGGCCATAAGCTCATGGTGGTTGTGGAGGCTAAGATGGCAGAGCCACCTGTGAGATTGCAGGCTCCCTCCCCGTTGCCATTTGTTACACCATCCATTGCGGCATCTCCAGATAATCACGAGGCAATTGTGGCACATTTTCAATCACCACGAGATTCACCCGAGCCGCAGTCACCTGCAAAACCACCATTGCAGTCCAAGGGGCCAATGATGCCACCTTTCGTACCGCCAGCGCCAACACCAAGCCGTCAAATTTCTTCATCTCTAAAACCCCACAAGTCTCCACACCAGAACTCTCTAGCACCATCACCATTGACACATGAACAATTGATATCGCACCCGATATCCCAACCCATATCCCCAGAGATGTCTCCCAAACTTTCTCCATCTTCTAACCCTGCGTTAGCGCCTTACACCATACCACCATTATTACCTCAATCACTCTCACCAAAACCACAACCATGGACTTTTTCTCCAGACATGTCACCTTCTCACATGTTATCTCCATCAACGTCAAGATCCATAAGTACTCAACCACCACGGAACGCCTTTTCACCAATCCCACATGTGTTACCTTACCCTTTATATTCACCGTCACCATTGCCATCTAGCTCAAAACCCACTTCCCCAAAGATGTCTTTAACACCATCTCCATCCATGCTTCCGATGCTTCGACCAAGCACGCCTCTACCTCCCTCGTCACAATCGAGCTCAAATGCTCCATCATCGGCTTCAAGCCTTGGAACAAAAGCTCCTATATCTTCAAATCATCGGGCACAATTTGTACCTCCAGCCATTTCACCATCTCAGTTACCCCGGGCCACAATAGCACCAATACACTCACCATCACACCCATCACGAGTATCCCCAGATCGAAAAGCTCCCAAAGTAGCACCACCAATTCAATCAACACCCCACTCAAAACCTCCGTCAACATCACCTGACTCAGAAACACATATAGTAGCACCAATGTTGTCACCGTCCTCATCCCAACCACCATCAGCAAGTCTAAAACCAAAAAACCCTATCATAAATCCAACACTAGCGCCCACACAAAAAAATCCACCATCGTCATCTATGGAGTCCCATATCCCCATGATAGCACCAACACAAGCAACATCACACGCTCACCCTCCAGCACCATCTTTAAAACCAAACACTAAGAGGATAGCACCAGCACATTCACCATCCCATTTGCATCATCTCTTACATGACATAAGTCCACAACCGCCTAGAGTAGCTTCACCAATTGCATCACCACACACGCTCTCACCATTACCACCTCTAGAACCTGAAAACCCAACAATAGCACCAACACATCGATTGCCCCTGTCCCGTCCACCAACATCATCTACAAACAATCAAATTCCTAAGGTAACACCACCACATTCATCTTTCTCGCATCCCCCATCACCATTGCCAGAACCACAAATCTCTTTGGTAGCTCCACCACCTGCTGAGATCCACACTGGCCCACCATTACCATCTCAAAAACCACATATTGGTACAATAACACCAGCACATTCATCTTCTTTCCATCCCCCATCACCATCGCCAGAACCACAAACCTCTTTGGTAGCCCCACCACCAAGCCAGATCAAATTCAACCCACCATTACTATCTCCAAAACCACGTACTCGTGTGGTAGCACCAACACATCCACCATCCTCATCCCAGCTACAATCACCATCACCAAAAACACATGCATCTGTAGTAGCCCCATCACCGGCACGACCCTACTCCAACCCACCATCATTGCATATAAAACCACCGACCCTTATGATATCACCAATACACCCGCCTTCAACTTCTAATCCTCCATCGCCGTCACCAACTTCTCTGCTGGCCCCAACACCTACCCGATCCCATGTCCGTCCACCATCATTGTCTCCAAAGCCACAAACACATGTGGCAGCACCAGCACTTTCACCACCCGCCTCGAATTTGACACCATTGCCTTCTCCAAAACCAAAACCTCCAAAAGTAGCACCAATAACATATTCGCCATCTCACACGCCATTGCCATCATCATCCAACACTGTAGATGCCTCTCCTACCACAAGTACTTCTATTGCACCATCTCCATCTCAGACAAGTTCAACGCCCAGTTATGTCTCCAATCCATCGATTGAACCTTCTCCATCATCATATGCACCTCTGCCATCTAAGTCAAACTCTAAAATCTCACCAATATCTAGCCCAAAAATTCCCTCATCTTCACCTTCGCCATCGCCTCAAAGCGTTAAGGAATCACCTATATCTATCCATGCTCATGCACCATCTTTACATCGTATCTCCCCTTCATTGCCACCATTGAGATCTAAGCCAACACCTACATTTAGGCCTTCTCAATCCCCAATTCATATTCTCCACTCACCCACACCCTCTCCTATCAAGGTACCCCAACAATCACCTTCTCCACTACCATATCCAGGTGCTCCATCCCCAACAAGTAACGAGTATCCATCTATATCTCCTCTAGCCGTTGATTCACCACAACATCCTATCTCATTATCACCAGAGGCAGAACAATTTGATCCTTTCTCAGTGCCAGCTTTGGCGCCAAGACCCATCAATGGTCATACGACATCATTATCTTCTATAATTAGAACACCCGGTGTACTGTCCACCTTGCTAGTTGTGATGTTAAGTCACGTGCTTTTGTAATAGTTTTACTATACTTGCCTATTTATGGTTAGGGTGCAAAACTAAATGTTAATTTAGTTGTTTTGTATTTGCATATAAAACCACCGACCCTTATGATATCACCAATACACCCGCCTTCAACTTCTAATCCTCCATCGCCGTCACCAACTTCTCTGCTGGCCCCAACACCTACCCGATCCCATGTCCGTCCACCATCATTGTCTCCAAAGCCACAAACACATGTGGCAGCACCAGCACTTTCACCACCCGCCTCGAATTTGACACCATTGCCTTCTCCAAAACCAAAACCTCCAAAAGTAGCACCAATAACATATTCGCCATCTCACACGCCATTGCCATCATCATCCAACACTGTAGATGCCTCTCCTACCACAAGTACTTCTATTGCACCATCTCCATCTCAGACAAGTTCAACGCCCAGTTATGTCTCCAATCCATCGATTGAACCTTCTCCATCATCATATGCACCTCTGCCATCTAAGTCAAACTCTAAAATCTCACCAATATCTAGCCCAAAAATTCCCTCATCTTCACCTTCGCCATCGCCTCAAAGCGTTAAGGAATCACCTATATCTATCCATGCTCATGCACCATCTTTACATCGTATCTCCCCTTCATTGCCACCATTGAGATCTAAGCCAACACCTACATTTAGGCCTTCTCAATCCCCAATTCATATTCTCCACTCACCCACACCCTCTCCTATCAAGGTACCCCAACAATCACCTTCTCCACTACCATATCCAGGTGCTCCATCCCCAACAAGTAACGAGTATCCATCTATATCTCCTCTAGCCGTTGATTCACCACAACATCCTATCTCATTATCACCAGAGGCAGAACAATTTGATCCTTTCTCAGTGCCAGCTTTGGCGCCAAGACCCATCAATGGTCATACGACATCATTATCTTCTATAATTAGAACACCCGGTGTACTGTCCACCTTGCTAGTTGTGATGTTAAGTCACGTGCTTTTGTAATAGTTTTACTATACTTGCCTATTTATGGTTAGGGTGCAAAACTAAATGTTAATTTAGTTGTTTTGTATTTTGAAGGAATTAAAAACTAATGGCATACTCATTTTTTTTTTCTATTTTGACACATGAATGGCTTGTTTCATAAAAAAACATTCATAGATATCCGCACACATACATGTGAAATGGGTTTTGTGTGATTTATGAACAAGCAATTTTTGCTAGTATTTAATTGATAATGATGAGTTGTATCGTATGAAAATGGTGCCTAGAGTTCTTGAGAGAGAGAGAGAGAGAGAGAGAGAGAGAGAATGGTGCCTAGAAAAGACACGCAGACGCATGCATTCAAACAGTACTAGTTAGTCCAAGTTACATTTCAATACACAAATACAAGGATATCGCAATTTGGCATGACCCAAGCTCCAATCTAATGGGCCCAAAGTATGAGAAAGAAGTCTGAGCTGCCTACTATACCTATGTAAAAACAAACATATATACTAGTATGATACAAGCCCACCCAAAATGTCTTAGCTCTAGGAGGCCCAAAGTTTCCACTTGTAATGTAAGAGGCCCTTTTCAGTTATTTTCTTTTCCTCGGTGTGGAACTGGAGCTGTTCTCCATTCATTTTGCTGTTACGCTGATCACACTTTGGTCAAATGGTCAAAGTTCTTGGTAGTACAATACTTGTGATAATCAGGATAACCAAGATGCACAAGTGACGTTCAATCAAGTTAATGGGTCCGAGAAAGAACAAAGTGTCAGGCTAGGATACGAACCACACCAGGAAAAATTACGGACGCCACTCGATTGCTGGGAGTAGCACGCGGTGCCAGGAGGCCCAGGACACCATGTGCGCGCGACGCAGCGCACCACGGAGTAGTTCTAGGTTCTAGCTGGTCAGGCGCCCACCGTTGGTGGACATCGCCTACTAGTGTGAAGCGACCTCAATGTGCAGGAGGATAGACGATAGGTCGTGTCAGCGGCAGTGCTCGCGTCGCGTCACCCGCTACAAGGGCAGCGTCCGCAGTGCTCCCCTTCACGCCTCGCATTGCAAGTCTGCAAGCTACGGCTAGCTGCTCCCCTGCCCTGTGCTTGAGGACTCCTCTTTCTCTTCCCTGTACGCCTGTTCCTACTGTAGCGGCCTGTTGCCATCGTCCTCGCACCCGTCCGCCCGAATCCAACAAAAATCCCACGAAATGACGGAAAGACACGAGCGTAGGCAGCTACTACTGCGGCCAGGGTGCTTTCAGTGCCTACCCACCTTGCCCTTCCGGGACGGCGTTCTTGGCACTCCTGTCCAATTCGGGTTGAAACAGTCATGTGGACTTGGAGTCTTACAACCACCGCCCACGGCTCATGTGAAATCTTTGAGAAAAGGGACGAGGGATTGCAATCGTTTGGCAGTACACTGTTTTAGTATTGCGCAAGGTGATTCCCCACCATCATTTGTATGGAGTACGTACCTAGAAGGAGTAGTACGTATGCTAGAGAAGGAACATGTTGCGCACGCCATAGGAAAAGTAGGGTGTGAAAGGTGCATGCCTTGACCATTGTTGACTTTTGGTCAAGCTTGTCTCGTTATTTTTATCTGCCTTAGAGACAGTGACTACTACTGGGCAATCAGTGTCATGCCATTAACCGCTTTGGATGTTGGAACACAACAGGCGAAAAACTCTATAGGAGTAGTAATTCACAAGCCACAACAAATGCAAGAATATTAAGATAGCTAGAAAAACTGTTACTACCAGATGAGACTTTGATATACAAGGAGTTTCGCACGGCCTTGTCGTCGTCCGGTTTTCTTCTGTTTCTCTAAACCTGATCACGCAAACCTGTTTCCCTTACGCCCTAGTGCCATTCTCGTGGCTGCTAATCTACAGTCTCATGCACGCATAGGAAACCATGGCGAACGAGACCCAAGGCGCGACACACAAAAGAAAATGCTCAGAGGGTCACTTCTGTTGCCCCATGGCGACTCGAAGCCACTGCTCCTCGTACCCGAAGCCACTGCTCTGTACAACGTGGTACTCCTGCCTCTGCATACTGCAGTGATCGATCGATGGATTGATCGATCCACTGGCCTCGACACGTCGCCGTCGCTTCACGCACGTCTCGGCGGCAGAAGCTGCCGCACCGCAGTCCAGCCGTGCTCCCTCCTGCATCATCCCCAAGCCAGGCGACCAACCAACCGTGGGCACGCACCACCTGACACAAAGACTAGCTAGCATGTCGCCTGCACTAGACTATCACGTCAAGCTACTGCTCCTGCTGCTTCGCTCCCACCCACTTTAAAGCAAAGCGAAGCCCCGCGCCATCAACCTCGCTCCCTCCTGGATCGCTCGCCCCTCTCTCCCCCCAACTGTTACATCCCGCGAGCTCTGCTCACCGTGCCGGGCTGAGTGAGGTAGCAGCTAGCGGCGCGCGGCGCGGCCGGTCTCGCCACTAGCGGAAGTGGTAGGCTCTTCCTGGTTTCCTTATTCTCGCAAGGCCACGTCTCGGTGACCGGCGGGCGAGGGAAAGAGAGGAGATCGATGGGGCGTGGGCGCAGCGAGATAAAGCGGATCGAGAATCCCACGCAGCGGCAGTCCACCTTCTACAAGCGCCGCGACGGGCTGTTCAAGAAGGCCCGCGAGCTCTCCGTCCTCTGCGACGTCGACCTGCTCCTCCTCCTCTTCTCCGCCTCCGGCAAGCTCTACCACTACCTCTCGCCCACCGTCCCGTCGTAAGAACTCTCTGATTTCACATCACATGGATGTTTGTTTTTTAGCTAGCGAGCTAGTACGATATCTGTACTGAACCAAGTCTTGATTTTGCAGTGTCAAGGA
>LAPY01005235.1:7814-22438 GCA_000970635.1 Eragrostis tef | reverse complement strand
GGCCGGGACTTGGTTCACGCAGCGGCCCATTAGCATAGTCACCAGGTGTTACCCTACCGGCCCATTGACATAGTCACCAGGTGTTACACTACCGGCCCCCCAAAACGTTGCTTGTCCCCAAGCAACACTGATCAGCAAAACTCCTCTATGTTCAATCACAGTTGACTGTTTGCTCTCAGAAATATTTGCAGCCAGGTTGTCATGACTAGTCTCATGGTTTGAGCTATCGATACCTGGATCCCAGAGCCACCTGATAATTAAGAAATGCCTGACGAACTCCATAGCGTCACTAAGGTGCAACAGCCTGTCGTATGAACTGTGTGCGGGCATCAGACTAAACCTGTGAGCACTGAAATTATCCAAAACAAGCCATTGTCTTAAGCTGCCAACTTGAATACCAGGACCCCATTGTCTGACAACAGCCATGTACAATACAAGCTGACACTCACCCTTTCCTTCTTTTGCTGTTGCACACAATAACAAGAGCTTGTAATCATTGACTATCTCCCAATCAGCTCCTAGGCATGCTTGCCGCCTAACACTTCGGACTGATATATGTTTTCCATCTCGAGAAAACTGTTTTAGTGCCATCATTTTCAATTCGAATGCCACAAGAAATGCTCTTAGCCTGAGCCATATACTGACAAATATGCTCAATGCCCAGAAAACCAATTGTGTTGACAGATAAGCAGGATTGAGAACTTGCAATAGAGACACTAGCAGTGTGACCGAACTCTGAACAAAAAGAGCCGAGCTAGAAATTTCATGTGTGCTTGCTGCAGTATACCTCGAAATCCCTGGATCCCATTGCTTGAAAATAATGTACAGCCTCCTGTATTCCCTGTCCATCAGATATGCATAAGCAAGGAACACCAACCTCAATGCTTTATCGGTGAGCTTGCTCCATGGACTGAAACCATCTAACTGCCATGATGAAATTCTGTAGGAAAGCTGAGCAGTGACATCCACTGTGGGCGACAAACCGAAGAACATGGCATTGTCATTGTATTGTGCCAATTTGAATTTAAAACAGGAACATTCATAGGCCTGTGCTTGAGAGTGCAAAATCACTTTGCGTACCTCCTCATCCAGGATATTCCAGTATGTTTCATTAAACATTTCATTTGCACCAATTATACTACGGTCAGATGCTCCATCACTCATCTGGTCTGCATCATCACCATCATGCTCTAGATATGGAAACGACTTGAATTCATGTGTAAACACCTCATCTGTGTTGAGCTTAATCTGTGGCATTGATTTCACTTCAACGCATAAAGCATTCTCGCAGGGACTTTCACTGAACACCCCGCTCACGGCACTCTCGGATACCGACAAAACCATTAACACAGCCTGCTCATCTGAAACTGCTTTTGTTCTCTCAAATGCAGTAGCATGCTCAGGCACTGAATCCACATCCAAGTCGAAAAGGAGAGCACCACTGACATTAGTGAGAGAATCTTCGTTGAATATCTCGGCAATTGGCTTGCTATCCTCAACAACCAAATATTCTGTCCCCATGGCTAACTGCTGCAATAATCCACATTGTGAGTCGAGGTTGTTCCCAAATTCCACATCCCAGCTGGGGGGGGGTGTGCTCCCCCGATTCTGAATATTTTTCTGATCTGTCCTCCACGCTGCTCTTGCCTGTTCCTTTTGTACACAGCTGTTGCTCGCTTTGGTTCTCGGCCGGGACTTGGTTCACGCAGCGGCCCATTAGCATAGTCAGTTACCCTACCGGCCCATTGACATAGTCACCAGGTGTTACAGCGGTGAAGCTGGTGGTGGGCACGGTCTGGCCGGGGAGACCACAGGGTGGCCGGCGACGAGCATGAAGGCGGCGGAGGCGACGGTGCTTAGTGCGGAGCTCATGCTCGTGTTCGAGAGAGAAAAGAAATAGCTCACAAGAGAGAGGAGAGGAAGGCAAAGCTCACAGTGGGCTCGGTTGAGGCGGAGGACGACGGGAGGCTGCCGGCGTCGGGGAAGAAGACGGCGGCGATTAGGTCATCGTCGATCTCCGCGTAGAGGGGACGGCGACGCGAACGGTGTCCATGCCGGGGTTGTGCATGGCCTTGCGCAGCCGAGGGAAGTAGGAGGGACGCTGGGGACGCGTCCACGGCGGAGGTAGGTGTCGCCGGAGTTGCTCGCCGGAGAAGAGAGAGAAAAGGGGAAAAGTGGAATTGGTGGCGCTCGGGTGCGAGAGGGAGAGAGGTGAGCTTGCGAGCGGAAAGAGGGAGACGGCGCGGAGCTCGAAGGATTTTATACGCGGCCGAGGAAGGAGCCGTTGGGGGCGGCTCGGTCGTCGGCTCGGTCGCCGGAATCAATGCCGATGCAACGGCGTGGCAGGAAGAGATGGGAGGCCACGCGGGATGAGACGGAGTGAGGGAGGATGCTTGCGCGCGATGACGTCGAGGCATGGAGGTCGCCGGGTCTCCGGCGGTCTTGGTCGTCGGTCAAGGGGAGGAGGAGTGGGCGCTCTGCCGCGGATTCAATGCGACGGGACGAGGCGAAGGAGGCTCGTGCGCGGCACGTGCTCGACGCGGTGGTACAGGCCGGCATGGGCGCGCTGGCGCGGCGTCAGGAGGTAGGGGATGACACGCGGGGCCCACGTGTCAGCGAGACAAGGAGAGGAGGTGGACTGGTGAGTTTGGGCCGTTGGGCTGGAGGGAGGCGGCCTGATCAGTCCGCGGATGGGAAAGGAAAAGAAGGGAGAGGGAGTGGGCCGCGGGAAAGAAAAAGGAAAAGACGGCCCAACCCGGAAGAAAATGTTTAAACTTTTCTGGAAGTTGTTGAGGTTCAAATTTGAATGGGATTCAAATTTGGACACGGAACAAAACCAAAAAAATACGTAAATAAAAATAATAAAACCCAAATATGCTCATGGTGGAGTTTTTATGCGTGTGTGAAATAAAATTTTGAAATGTGACTTGAAAATTAAATTAATTAATTGAGTTTGTTGGAAAATTTTAAAAAGTTCTAATTTTTAGTGGTTTTTATTAGATGACAAAACACCGGGTGTTACAAATCTACCCCACTTAAAGGAATCTCGTCCCCGAGATTCAAACTAATGAAGGTAAGGGAGAGAGCAAAAGGGTCTCGAACTATTTCCTTGCAGCTAGATTATTCTGACTTTTGCCTTGTTGTGAAACTTTGATCTCAAACCTCTGATGTGTTGATACTGCTATCATTGCATTTACCATATTGTGATTCTTGTATCCATTTATAAAAAATCCAAAGGTTTTCATACTGGGTAACCATCCGTGGTAAATATCCATGTTTGATCTGAAGCACCTCGTAAGAAAAGTTTTTTTTTCTGATTTCTTCGGGGCGGGGGAGCCTACCCCACTTAAAAGATTTTAACCTCGAGTTGATAGGGAAACTCTTTTTCTGAGATCGCCTTCTCATTATCAAATAGTCTCTGCTTCTGTGTGATTGATCCATTGCATTTGGCAAAACTGCATGGCATTCCTTCTCGTTGACCAAGTAGCAACATCAAAAACTTGACAGGCTTCTTTTGATATCAGAGATCTGATTGAAGATGAGTACTTCTGGTGGTACTTTAGCTGTGAACATGGATGATATTGTGGCTGTCTGACATTTCTTTGAAAAGCTATAGGCGGTAAGCCACGGTGATCTTGGTGCCAATTTTCCTTGTACTCAGATCCTTCGTGTACCTCGTACAAGTGATATCCTGACGTACACAAAATCTCTGACCTCAAAGCTCAGATCCTTGCACCACGTGTCTACACAGCATTTTTTTTCGCTTGCTTTGGGTTGTCTTCTGATTCTTACTGACCAAAGCTAATTTCTCTTCTGCTAAGGATGACGAGTCCGAAGAAAAATCATTCTCAAGTCTTTTGACCACATGAGACGGGTCTTGTCCTTTCTGTCATATAGGGCTTCAAAAGGTGACATCTTACAGGCTGGCCTGAGAACTGTTATTTTACGATAACTGTGCAAGGAAGGTCTTTTCTCATAATCTTTTTCATCTGCTGGCACTCATGGTCTCAACATATTCAAGATATTTTTATTGATTGTTTTGGTTATCCCTTCATTTTGGGGTGATAAAAAGAACTGCACTCCAAATTGGTTCCTAATCACAGGTTGGATAATTCTGCTCATTAGCTCTTAGCTTCTCAAGTACAATCCTCAAATACTGCTTGTGCTCTTCGGCACTCTTGGAGTATATTAGCATGTTGTCGATGAAGAATACGGCAAACTGATCTAACTCTTCCATAACGATCCCTCTTTTTTTTTCCTGAAGTATGCTGGTGCATTGGTGAGTCCAAAGGGCATTACTGTAAGCTCATATTGTCCATAGCGGGTGACAAAAACTGTCTTGAGAACGTCTTAGTCTTGGATCTTAACTCAATCTTGGAGAAGAACTTGAATCCCTTCAATTAATCAAACAAACCATCGATCCTCCAGCCCAACGGCCCAAACTCACCATCCCACCTCCTCTCCTTGTCTCGCTGACACGTGGGCCCCGCGTGTCATCCCCTACCTCCTGACGCCCCCCAGCGGCTACGGGTCGTGACAACCGCGCTCCCGCGCACCCCTGCGGCAACATGTGCACGTACGAGCACGCGCGCACACGAATCCCCATCGCGCGCCTCCGCGCTGCCCATCTCCGGCGAGCGCGCACCGCCGCTCCGACGAACTCCGGCGTCAGTGCATAGCACCATCCGCTCCGCCGTCGCGCGTGAGCTTTATGCGCCACTTCCCGTCGTGTTTCGCAGCCCGTAGAAGCCGCCGGCAGCCTTGACCCAGTCGCGCTGCCCGCTGACGTGGCATGCCACGCCAGCACATGGGCCCGTGCGACCGAGTCGCCTCGCCCATTCAGCCACCCCTCCGGTGCACCCGGCTCACGGTGCACCACGCAAACAAACCCCTCCGGTCCATCAACTCGTGGACCAAGTCTATAACACAGTGCGCAGCAGTGAGCCGGGTCCCTCTGGCCCCACAAGTCAGCCTCTCAATCTTTTCTGTAATTGCTAAGACCACACAGACTGTGTACACAGAAACTATTCGTGCACTTTTCCAATATCAAAAAATCCCAAAAAATTCTCCAAAATATTAGATTATGTTCTAATCACTTTAGGACCCTTGTTTACTCCATATTAATTAGGATTTTGTCTACAGATAGTTACTTAGCTTAATCCTAATTAATTCTTTCATGCAAATTTGTAAAATCCATATCTTTTTCATCTTAATTCCGATTTTGGCGATACTTTCGCCAAAATTCATATAAATTCATGATCTATCTGTTAGCATCAGAACCCTCTGTTGTTGATCTCTTTTTGAATTCTATTTGACTTATTGCTTGTTTAGTTAATTGTTTGAGCGATAGATTTATTTGTCGTTATTTACTTTTAATCGATAGACGATCAAGCTTTCGAAGAAGGATTTGAAGAATTGGAATACTAGGACATAGAAGACGAAGACTTTGGTGAAGGCAAGTCCTAATCCCCTTTGATCATGTTGAACCTATGGTTGCAAATAATCCTAATTAGAGCCTACTTTATAAATAAATGGGCGTTGTATTTAAATGTGATTTAAATTCTAGTATTGTCCTAAATACTTGTTGATTGCCATACCTTGATTATCGCTCATCCTGACTCCATTGTTAAACCTAGGAACCAACATCATTAATACCTTAATGATATGTTGGAATATGTTATACCGCTTAGGACTATTACACTGTGTCCTTAATTAATCTTGATATACATGCTTTTGTGTTAAATGGTGTGAGTACTTGGTGGTGTGTGTCAATGTGATCTTGGGTGGTACTAATGATATGTGCAACTCTTAGTGGGGATACTTTGGACGGGAGCAGGCGAGGTAGTCCTAGTGGGAGGACTATCTCTATAGGGATGTGATTCCTCACGTGTACGAGGATAGCAATTGGAGATGCCTGCTTCGGTCGTATAAGGACCGGTTCATGTGCCGCCATGCCAAGCAACCTTCGTGCGACCGCATGCCTGAATGGGAAGGCATGGCTTCACAGCCTACTAGTTGATACCCGATGCCCACCCAGGAGGCAGGAGTTGCAACGGGAGCCAGGAGAAGACTTGGACGGCCTTGGTGGGAGTTCCTCGATCCGGCGAAGAAGAAGGGCAGACGCGCTACAAGTGGTTCATGCCTCTGGGTGTGCCCCTGGTACCTTGGTGGGATTCCCGTGGGTGGATATCGTGGTGATACTGGTAGGTACGTCGCCCTGTTATGTTAGCTTCCCCAAAGTACATGGTGTTAGGGCGAATCATATCGTGCGGGTACAGCGTACAACCTCTGCAGAGTGTATAATCTATCCGGATAGCCGAGTTCCACGGCAATGGACAACGCGAAGCTTTGGCCACACAATGATTAGTTTTTCAGTGTGAGTTATCCTTGGCGTGTTTTGGAATACACCGGCGTGGAGGCGTGCGCTGGTTTCCGGCCAGCTTTAAAACTTGGGAACTGGCGTGATGGACTAGTTCCCTCCCAGGGCCAAACAACCCCACTATATATAAATGATAATATTTGACTATAGTTTGCGAACTGCTTTGTTTTCCAAATAACCTTTGCATAAAACTGGCTTTTCGCCGATATGATAAACCTTCGGCCTATACCTTGTTTATACCCTTGCATACAGTTACCCTTTTTGTTAGGACTTGTTGAGTACCTTATGTACTCACTCTTGCTTAATTAAATCATCTTGTTGAGTACGAGTATCAAGATGATGAAGATGAGGAGTAGGGTTCCGTTCGCACTCAAGTTGCCTGTAGGAGTGGTGTCGCTTCCGTCTTCCGCTGTAGTAGTGTTAAGTGGTTCTGCTGTAGCAGCTTGTCAGCATGATGTCTGTTGTATTAATAAGGCCTTTAGCCATGTGTTGTAAGACCTTTTTCTCTGTGATGACAGTCTGTGTAAGTGTTCGTATCAGCGTCTGATCCAGGGACTGATACGGTAAGCACTAGTGCTCCAGAAATGGGGTACGACATCTACACTCCTATGGATTCTAAAACCATGGGAATTGCATAAAAAAACCATAGGAATTTAGTGGAAGACTTGTTTGGCTGCACCATAGAAAAAAACACATGAATTCTGAAGTTTGAAAAATATTTATTTGAAATCTGAAACTAGCAATTATCCATATGTGCTTCACAACAGATCATTGATATGCCAAATGGAGAAAACAATCACCATAATGACACACAAGCATTTAATTACTCAGATGATGGAAGGCAACTGGACTAACATGGGCAATATGGGCCCGACTTTGAGGTTCGCAGCGGGGGAGATTGCCAGCACAAATAAGCCCAGCGATGGCCCAAGCGCATGTGGAATCAGGTGGTCGGCGGGAGCGCGCTCGCGCGTTGCTGGCGGAGCGGAAGAATCGCGGCTGCGTTCCCAACTCCCCCGCCGGCGAAGTCACCAGCGCTTCCGTCCTCCCCCGATCCTCCGGCTAAGAACGCCCTTTCCCATCTCCAGGCGCCGGATGTCACGTTCCTGCGCTCCGTGGCAGAGCCAGAGCCCAAAGCCGGCGTGGGACGCCGCCTCCCTCGCCGGCGCCCTGAAGGACGCGGCTTCCGGCCGCTCCGCGCCGCACGTCCGGCCACTCCACGCGGTGCTGCTCAAGCTCGGCTTATCGTCCTCCGCCATTCTCGCCACATCCCTCGCGCACCTTGCCCTCCGGTGCGGCTTCCCCGAGTACGCGCGGGAGCTGTTCGACGAAATGCCCCGACCGGACGTGGTCTCCTGGACCTCCCTCATCACCGGCCACGCGCACCAGGGACTTCATCGGGACTCTCTGACCCTGCTCAGGCGCATGGTTACCTCCGGTGTAGCGCCCAATGGGTACTCCCTGTCCGGAGGATTGCTCGCTTGTGCTGGTGTTGGCCAGGACGCCCTTGCTCTTGGGAAGGAGATCCATGCCAGAGTTTTCAAGTTGAGCTTGCATGGTCCAGTGGATGCTGTTGTTGAGAACGGAGTTCTTGACATGTACGCAAGGTGTGGGAGTATAGAGTATGCGAAGAGAGTGTTCAGTTCCATGCTAGTGAGGAACATTGTTGCCTGGAACTCGATGATGTCTGCGCTTCTTGGTACTGGTCAGGCAGAGGAGGCTCTGGGGTTGTTCGTGTCAATGGTTTCCTGTGGCATTGCTGCTGATGGGTTCTCATTTTCCATAATTGTGTATGCTTGTGGGGAGCTGGCCTTGTTGAAGCAGGGGATGCAGGTGCATGCTCGGGTTGTTGGTGGAGGATTTGAGGCGGATGTCATTGTGAGGAACTCCTTATTGAATATGTATGCAAAGTGTGGCTGTGTCGATTCAGCAGAGCGTGTCTTCGAGGCGTCATTGTCGCGTGATGCTGTTCTTTGGACTACTATGATTGCAGCATACGGAAAGTTTGGCCGCGTACAGGATGCTGTCTGCATGTTTGATAGAATGGCACAGCTGGGCATAAAACAAGATGGGGTAGCATATCTTGCGGTGTTGTCAGCTTGTAGCCATGGTGGACTTGTCAGAGAAGGTTGGAAATATTTCAGGTTGATGTCTGATAGTCAAAGCTCAGTTAGGGTGCAACCTGAGCACTATGGATGCATGGCTGATCTTCTATGCAGGAGAGGTTACCTGAAAGAATCTCTTGAATTCATTGAGAGTATGCCGTTCGACTCGAGCGTTGCTGCTTGGAGTTCATTACTTAATTCATCTCGAATCCATGGAAATGCCAAGATGAGTCAACTTGCTGCGACCCAATTGCTCAAGCTTGATCCAGAAAACCACAGCAACTGGGTTGCTCTATCAAGTGTACATGCACTAGAGGGCGATTGGCATGAAACCTGGATGATCAGGGAAAGCATGAGCAGAGAGTGTGTGAAGAAAGAGCCTGGATGTAGTTGGGTTGAACTGTATGATGGAGTTCATGTCTTTCTACTGGCTGACCAGTCTCATCCAGAATTGTTTGACATATTGCATACTCTTGATTCCATGAAGGAGGATGTTTCGGTGATGCCTTTGCAAGGAACATAGCATGATTGCCAGAAAATCTGGAGGATTAGGAAAAGCAGGAGAAGACTGTGTGAACAAAGAGCATGGACGTGTTGGGTTGAATTGTATGGACTATGGATTTCATGTCTTCCTAATGGCCGACCAGTGATATACGCAAGTGGTTTTCATATTACATACTATGAGGATGGATATACTGGTGATGCCTATGCAAGGAACAGTCAGCAATTTTGTAAAATAGCTTTACAAGAGGTCGTTTTGATCTAACTACAAAGTGTAAAGTTATAGGTAACAATGTATCAAGAGAATCAGCTTGGTCAGATGATCATCCCAATATCGACTGTAGGGAAGATTCTTTGGGATCTGCTGTTGGTTACGGAATTGGAAAACTGGTATTGTCAGATTTTGTGGTGCCTTAGCAGTTTGAAAAACAAATATCTGTTTCACATTTAGTATATTTAAGGAAAAACAAATATCTGTTTCACATTTAGTATATTTAAGGTATGTTACACTTGCCTCTCTTGATCAAGTATACCATTTTTCTTTGTCATAAATTAACGTGTACCATGATGCTCTTCTCAGTCTGTGCCTGCTACTATGCCTTTCATTTCATAATCATCATTTGCCTATTTTGCTGCTCATTCTACTGTTATCCTTGCATTAACTTTGGGAGTTGTTAGTTTAACAAGGGAGCTCCTCTGCACCTACATCTTGCAAAACTGATACATCTATAGCATTTCGACCACAACTCTCTCTCTCTCTCTTTCTCTCTCTCTCTCTCAAAAGCTTCTGAGATTTTATGTTTGCTAAATCAATATAATTGGTCCTCCCAAAAGGTATCCAGTGTGCAGGCATGAATATTGTGCTCTACAAGGTAATCAGTAATTTGTCTAGTTGAAAATATTGTGAGTGCATGGTGAATTTTAAGAAATATATATCGAACACTGCATTTGGTTAAAAGGGAAGCTTCGGTGATATGTGCAGGTAGTAATTATTTTGGAGGACAAGTAAAACAGAGAGCTGAAAATAAATGAGGCTGCCCTACCACCGCAATTACAACACTTGAGAATCTCATGTTCACTATAGTTGAGTAGAATCAAAGAGATGAGGTGACTTGTAGTTCTCGCTCCTATATTTCTTTCAGTTCATTGTTGACTTTAAATGTTATAGCTAAGGAATATTCGTGAAAGAAATTACATATGTAACATGTAAAATGGAAAAAGGTACTATAAATTATATAATTGAAAAGACTCCAATGATATACACCTTCATTCATTCGTTATCAAATTATACAAAAAACAAATATTTGAGGGGAATTCCTTTTTGAGTTAAGATATACGCAAAATTTGCGGTAGCAGCAAAAATGTAATGGAGCACAGAAACTGATTCTTGGAAGAACTTATAACAACCCGTCCTATGAGGGTTCTTCATACAACATTTAGTTATAGTGTGGGCAGCTACTGACAATGCATTTTTGTTGTTCATGAGCTGCTACCGATAAGCAATTTCTATCTGATACGGTGCAAGCGTATTGATTATCCATGACAGGTATCAGGTTCTTGTCTCTGTAATCTATATCCTCAATCCCTGTGGTATGTGCTCTTCAGTCATCAGAAGACTACACCTGCATAAGAATAGATGATAGGATTCCCTGGAAGAGGAGGGTGTGTATTGCACGTGCCTATTTAGCCTTATGTGCACAGTTTTTCAAATTGTGTATGATAATGTTGGTTGAAATAACCATAGGAGAGAAGATGTTGTAGTCTAACTTTATTTACCAAGTAATGATGGCAGTCTTTTTTCATGTTTCATACTTGCATTTGATGCCTTGTGGTTGTGGGAACATCAAGTTACTGGTATCAACTGGACCTATTGCTAAGAATTTGATGAGATGGTGATGTGAGACGTGAGCCGGCGACCGGGTACGTCAACTGTGATTGCTACTTCTGGGTTTCACTTTTTTCCGTAAACCAAGTTTGGACTCTGAAAATACTTGAGGGCTTAGCTTGGCTATTACCAATAAAGAATGTAGCCACGCCCGCTGCATAAAACTGATGCCTGCAAGAATCATATAGACTGACGGTACGCCTTATTTCCGGTAATCATCTCTTTAGATCACAGGATTATATAGAAAAAACAGGACAATAACACATCAATTGTACCCTGGCTTCGGGCAATTCAATTACGCTTCACTGACTGATATGTGGTAACGTACTGTTTATGTATTTGAATATGCTTGGGCTATCTTTTTACTCACTAAAATGTTTTCAATGGTACAGTGAGACCTAGCACTTGCGATATTGCTTGTTATGTTTCTTTTGTCGTCATTGTTGGGTACATCTTTTTAGAAACGGAAATAATTTTAATATTTCAGTCTCTGCATCGATTGATGCATCTAGCTGTCCATTATTACATCATTGAAAACACATCTAGACCAGAGGGCAAAAAACAATATAAATGACACAGGACAAGTACATGAACACATGCAAGCAGGTAGGGGTGCATATTAGGCTTTGGAAGCATCGGAGGATACAGGACAGGTCCTTGAGGAAAGAATTGATCTTAATCTTCAAGGATATGAGATGGATGCACCTTAGAGTAGGTCTTGGCATCTTGCAGTCAATATTAGTCCAATAGAACCTCAATTTCACACACTTAAGGGAATACCTGATTTTCACTGGTCTTAGTTGGCTGTGCATTGACTTCGAAGTTGGACTATGCAAGTAAAATAGTAGGCAATAAACTTTATTTGGGCAAATTTGCTACAACATACTAGAAAGGTGTGGCTTTGGCCACAGCACACTCTAACTCTTGTATTTAGTTGTGGCACACTCAAAAAATGTGGTAATTTAGGTGGAAAACACTAAACAAGAGAAATGTGTTTTTTTTCAACTTTTTTTTATCTCATTGTACAAGACACATTACAACTTCAAACTTTGCACAATGATCCGTTAAGCATTCTCTAACCATATAATTTTTAAGGATATTTTTCTCATTGTTCACATACTTTATTTTACACAATAAAAATTATTCTCAATGAAAAGTGATTTAAACAATCATGAAAAAATCTAAAAGAAAACACATGGACAGAGAATATAACAATGTATCACTGTAAAAAGTTTCAAGTTGTAATGGGTTTCGTGAATGAGATAAAAAATTGAAAAAAATACATTTCCCATGTTTAATGTGCTGCACCTAAATTACCATACTTTTAAAGTGTGCTACTGCTAAATACGAGACTTGGAGTGTGTTGGGCCTAAAACCATACCTTTCTAGTGTTGTAGCAAATTTGCCCTAAACTTTACTATGATAGTTATATGTCTTTGATGAGATACGTTTTATAGATGTGTTCAGCTGTCTGAAAATTTTTGATTCAGCAGAGTAAGCTCGTACTATATTACATTGTGTAATTGCAGGCTTCTCATCACTTCTGACTTCCTTGCTAGTCAGTAAGGAACCCTCTGCATTTCCTCTATTTCCCTTCCTTGTTTGAGCTCATGACCTGGAACTCCAAGAGATCAATGATTGGGCCTGGGAGGAACCGGGATGAGAATTTCTTCGAGATTTGGGTCTCTTGCATTATGAAGGTCAGGAATGTTTGTGGGTGGAGGGTTACAGGGTGTGTCCTGACATATATAGGTTGTTTCCCCCTAAATACGGCCTGGTTAATTTAGTTCAGTGAGGATAGAGTAGATGGGATTCGGTACGATGCGGTAACGACTGGAGGTCCTTCCTGTTTATAAAACTGCACTCTTGTTCATATTATAAGCCAAAGCATTGAAACTACTGAGAGCATATACAAGTCATCTGCTTATAGGTGGAAGCAAGCAACGAAACTGTAGGAGGCAGCTGCTATAAATCTCCAGTACATGGTGATACCGCCACAGGGCCGTATCCGATTAGGCACGAGAGGAATCAGGACTTATCGATGCCTCATTGTGAACTAGAAGTTCCGGCATGGAAAGTTGGACCTGGAACTAGTGATGTACTGCGGGCCTCTTTGGTTGCCACTCGGAGCCAAATCTGCTTGTGTCGGAGCCAAGTTCGTGTTTCGTTGCTATACTGGAACCGTGCCTGACTCAGGCATCTCCATCAGGATCAGGAGGTCCAAGAGTTTGATAGGATTCGAGAAAGCAAAATACTAAGAAAACACATAAACTTCCTACCACCCCCGAATGATATCATCTGATCTCAGAATAACATCATCGGGGGTAAGTAGAGAAGCTCTAGTCAACAGATTCCTGTTTATGATGCAAGCATGCAAGAAACAAAGCACCCTATTTTAAGATAATGGAAAAGAGTTTCCGACCTTTTGCGCATACTTGATGCATACAGCCAACGGCTTACATTATTACATAGTTTCTTTTGTTATGAATATCGTCAGCAACATTGCGTGCGTGTTCATCATCCTACGGTCTTGTTTTTTAAGAAATAAAATGCTATTATGTTGCATTTTTTTTTCATCTGAGCCTCACATTCGACCCTGCCACCGGTACGAGCATGGACAACTTGAACGCATTGTGACTGGTTCCCGTGGACCCAACACCGAACTGCAAAAGTGGCACTGCCATTGATTATTTGCGAACCACCGTCACCAATGTCATAGATGTAACAGCAAGAGCTCGATTTTTTTTATACAAACACGGTATGGAAAACATTTAAATAAGCAAAAGAATATTTGTAAATAGCTGCAAATAGTACTATACCGAGTAGATCGATGCCACAGTAAACGTTTTCGTGGGAGAGTGCCGAGAATGGATAAATACGGCAACACAAAGATGGAGAACGCCACTGAGAGGCATCTACTGAAGTTCTACTACCAAACGAATGACGAAGAGGTAATCCTTAGTATTTGTTTGGTTTAGTCTCACATCGAATATTGATGATGGGAGAGTCTGACTAATAAGGTGGAGGGAACCCAACTTATTAGGCTAGTCTTTTGGGTTGAGGTGGCTCATGACCTTGGTCATGGCTCCGGTTGAGCCTGTGTGGAGAGCAGGCCTGTTGGGACCTGGGCTGGCACGGTTATCTGACGGTCATCTGATGTGTGATGGGAAAGATTGTTGGGTTTAGTCCCACGTCCGATACTGATGACGGTTGAGCCTATGTGAAGAGCCTGTTGGGACCTAAGCTGAGAAACTAACCTATCAGGCTAGTTTTTTGTGTTGAGGTGGTCTATGAGCTTTGTCGTGGTTCCGATTGAGCCTATATGGAGAGTAGGCCTGTCGAGACCTGAGTTGGCGGTAGGGGCTGCCACCGGATGGCTGGCGTCCTGCGCGGCGGCCGGGCGTTCTGCGCGAACCTGAACGCCATGTGCCTCGCAGAGCTCCGCGCGGGGGGCAGGGCGGCCCTCGCGCGCAGAGCTCTGAGGGAGATGGTGTCCAGCACCTGCCTTGCTCCTGGATCGCCTTGTGCAGGAACGTCTCCTTGTACTCCGTCACCATCCGCGTCCAAAGCCCCTGCATATCGATAACATTCGTACTCCTCGGTTAATCATGCTCTAATTCAATTCTGCAATGGCTGGCTCGTCGACAAACAAAAAAAAGTTGTTGTATTGTACCTGGAACTGGAAGTCGTCCATGAGGTCCTTGAGCTTGATGCCGAGGCCAGCCGCCAGCGACGATGGAGGAGCGGGTGCGGT
>LAPY01005234.1:15596-30113 GCA_000970635.1 Eragrostis tef | reverse complement strand
TGCCTCCGTGCCAGCGGCGGTGCCATCGGACTGCCTCCATATGTCGTGGACCCGCCGTCGTGTCGTGCCGGCCCAAGCACGACTCCAAGTGAGCATGCCGTACCGCCCATCCTGCCCAGAACCCAGGCATGTCATGGCACGAAACTCTTCAGGGCCCGGGTGGGCCGGGCTATGGTCCAGTGCCATACATTCGTGCGGCAGCACACTTGAATTTGGCCGATCGCAAGACCCGGGACTACTAGTATGGACGAAGAGAAATCGATGTGCCAGCCGCACTCCGCTGGCGTGCTCAAACGGAGCTGCTCAGCCACGGCCAACGTAGCCACCACCGTTCCGGCATCAAGGCTCGCGCAGAGCGCGCTTTCGCAAACCAGCTTGAGCCTGTCCATTTTGTACCGGACCGCAGCCGCGGCCAGAGCCCTGAGCTTCTCTACCTTCTGAACGGAACTGAGGTCCTCCATGGTGGGTGGGCAACGTTTCGGTGTCGATGTAACCGAGCAGGTCCCTGAAAACGGCAGGCTACACGTCGGATTCGGGGATGGTCACGGACGAGGACGATTTTGTTATTCGATCGTAGAGATCCTGGCAGCGCATCCAGAGCACGAGGCTGTGCGCGGCGAAGGACTCCGCTCCGACGAGGATGAGCACGTCCACCCACCCCAGTCAAGACATCGTTATCGTTGCACCATCGCCCAGATCCGGTGCCACGCCTCTCAAGGTGGGAGGTGGCCGGGAGGGCGGGAGGACTAGGAGGAGGAAGAGAGAGGAAGAGGTGGCGGTGGGGGCGGGGAGAGGAGAGAGGCGGTGGGAGTGAGAGATTGCGTCTACGCCGGTGCAGGTCCAACCGCGACGAGGTTGCCGTCCTTGTCACCACCTGCCGAGCTCTGCAACCGCAGCTACCTTGAATGTAACGGTGAGCTGCATTTGGTCAGCGCCATGGCGAGCTCGATCCACGAAACGCAGTACCTCACCTACAACACTGAGGTTTACAAATGCAGTTTCCTGGATGAAAGTCCGACATGGTCAAAGGTGAACTACGTTGGCGACCTGAGTCTATTGATGTCCAAGTGTTTCACTGAAAACTTTAGTGGCGCAAGCATCTCCAAGTACAAGGCAAACAACGTCTGCTTCTCCAAAAAGTTGTATGGGGATCACACACACATGGCACACCGTTATGAGATCATCGACATTGCAACTGGCGCATCGGATGAACGCTACTGGTCTGCCGCAACAGATGCCCAGTAGCATTCATTTGCCCAACAGCTTCTCTGATCCCTCTAGTGGCGGTTCACTTTTTACCTTTATTTCGGCTGCGCCACTACAGCCCATTTTTGTTGTAGCGTATATGGACCGGTAGGAGCAGGGAATATGGAGCACATAAGAATTCACTACATGCAGTGTCCTGTGTTAGAGGCACTGCTTCACTATTGGATCGACTTGATACCACCAGAGAACACTATCCTCTCCTCTAAATAATTTTGTTAGAAGATAGTGTTTTATGTGTTGATCTAACAATTAATTGCTTCTCAAACTTTTATATTGACACACAGTCACACCCAGACAAACACACATGCACACACACCGACACACATGACCCCGCCCCCCCACACACACTCACACCCACCCCACCCCCCCCCCCCCCCCCCCCCCCCCCCACACACACACGCACACACTCACACCCACACAAGCACACACACGCAAGGTGATTGTATTATTATACATTTTTTTTTGCAAGCTACAAGTTATTTATGGTACACTTGCAAATATTCTGGGGCCTCCTTCAGACATTATAGATAATCTTCAAATGTTGTTGGGACAGAAGGTTGGAACAAATGTGTCTTTTGATGTTAAAGGTGTCACATTTGATGCCCACAAGATTATACTTGCTATGAGGTCGCCTGTCTTCAAGGCCGAACTATATGGCTCGATGAGGAGACTAGAATGCAACTTATAACCATTGCAGATATGCAGCCGGTCGTCTTCAAGGCATAGCTTCATTTTATTTATTCTGATTCTTTAAATATCATGGATGATGTCGAAGGGGAGGATATAACAGAGATTTTCAAGCACTTACTAGTTGCTGCAGATAGATATGCCATACAAAGGATAAAATTGTATGTGTGCAGACCCTATCTAAGAGGCTTTATACGGAAAATGTGGCTTCGGTGTTTCATTTTGCAGATCAAAATAACTGCAACAAACTTAAGGATTCCTGCATAGAATTTATGAGCCCTTCAAACAGAATAACAAATGTCTCAGTGAGCCAAGGTTATTTGAACCTCAAAAGACATTACCGTTCTGTTCTAGTTGAGATGCAGGAGAAGGCTAGTAAAATACAGAAAATCTAGTTCAATATCGTTTTAAATTGTGAGTCCCTTTTTACTTAATGATTTAGTTTTTAGTTGTACTATATTGTACCTTTATCTGTTTTATATGAGAATGCTAGTTTTACTAAATTTAATTTTGATATATATTGCTGGTATTTTGACTGATACATAATCTAAAGAAAAACATATAAATAGTTTGTAAATCTTAATTACTTGAGTGACATATTTAAAGTTAGACTATAGAGGTGATTTTGAACGGATTTATTGCATTTGGTCTTGAATATTTTGTAATGTTTAGTGGGTAGTTCATTAGTTATGACCTTCAAGATGAAAATGATTCCCTGCTATTTTATTTGCAAGAAAATTGAACTAAGGGCAGGATGCTAATTTGTTTATTTGAACTTTGATTTTATGTCAATGTCTTTCCTTTTATATACTGTACTTCTTGTTGGTATCTTATCAGTGTGGTTGTTAATAATTTTCACGTGACGTGTACGTACGTTCGGCTTTGGCTATGTAAGTCTTTGATAATTGGTTGATTCGAGTTATGAATTATTTCTGGATGCTAGTGCATCATGTAGCTATAGCTATTTATAAGGGAATGAAAAAGTAAAGGTATCTTTTTTTTCATCAGAGTTGACTACGTACTATTCTCCGCTACTTGGTCATTATTAGGAACATGTTCTGCTCTTGTTGCCCAGTATTGCAGCTATCTTTTCTGTGATGTTTCCCTGGTATTTTCTAATTTGCGATTACTCAACTCTGGATGTAAAACCCTGTGTCGTCCCCCAACTTCTGCTGTAAGTTTTTGGTTGGCAAGGAAAATCTCGTAGTGTTTGAAAGAACTAACACAATAAGTTTTACAATAAAGTAATTTAGTGGGACGTTGGATAGTGGAAGCACAAGACACTACTACAAAACATGGATTTTGTAACACATATTTGTAACACATGTAAGAATGTGTTACAAAAATATTTCATAGTAACGCATGAGTGTGCTTGTAACACAATTGCTTGATTTGTAAAACTGTGTTACAGATAATTATTCTAGTAACACAAAATAGTGTTTCAAGTACAGTGTTACAAAGAAAACAATACGCCTAAACATAGCAATTCTAGAGCTCATAGTAACACAAATAAATGTTACTATTATGTGTTACTACAACCCGTTGTAACACTTTTTAGGGCTACAGTAACATATTTTCAAATAATTTATAAGTTAAAATCAATGAAATGTATTTTTTATCGTATATGAATGTGTAGTGCAGTGGAAACTCAACAACATAATGATGGTGAGCTCCCAGGATCAAATCCTAGCAGCCAGTAATAACATATATATGTGTTACACTAGAAATGGTTTTAGTAACAACAGCATATGCATCACTTATTATATGTGTTACTATAAATCTCTGTAACACTTTTCTGTAACTTTAGTAACACATAAATATATTACTAAAGGACTGACCTGACGTGGTGAGATTACTAGATCGACAATGACGACGATCGGAGGATGAGATATATCGTGCCCACTGATGTGAAACCTATAGAGGTGGGCCTTCACATGGACTAAGGCAACAATTGGACGCCCGAAGCCCCTCAGGTGCTTGTCACAGTCAAATTATTGAGGATAGAGATCAACCTGTGCATCAAAATTTGGTTTAATAAAATTTAGGTAACTAATAATCAGTAGACTTACCGATCAAAATAGCCATCTACAGTCAACTACTATCATACACAGGCTCGTTGAGTAAGGTGACTCAAGTAGTCAAGTTGTAAAAAAGATCGCGCTGAAGCGAGTCCTTACTTTTTAGTTTTAGTGACGTAATCCCTCAACAAAAGTTTTAGTGACGTAATCCTACTAGCGACAAGACTGTTTTCTGGAGCTAAAGGGCAAAACAAAATTTTTTGCTAAAGCCCCTGTTATAGTGTGTCTCACATGAACACATCACAATCAAGTTTCTGATTTTTTTCAGGTAAAATCAAATTTCTTCATTGCAAAATCCTAACAACTTTGAAAATAAATCTAAGAGTAAATTTCGTAAAACCCCAATTTTTATGGCTCATTTCTCACAAAACCACATGTATTTTATCTTGTGTCACTTAACTCCATGTTTTATGGTCATATTGTTTCACAAAACCCCACCTCTTTCAAAATAGTCATGAATATATGACATGTAAACTATATATATATGCTTTGATGATGCGGTTTTTCTATCAATTTGATCAACAAAACTATTTAGCTGAATGCACGACTACGTGATCTCCAAAAACTAAAGTAGAATCCATGTATAAGATTCATAAAGGTGGGGTTTTATGAAACAATTTGACTAGAATACACAGAGTTAAGTGACTTGAACCAAAATGTCGGGTTTTATGCAATAAAGACCAAAAAATTTGGGGTACGAAATTTGCTCTAAATCTAACTATTGAGGATCAATTACCTTCTAGATACTAGTACAATAAGGCTTGCAGTGACGCATGCCTCAAAATAGCGGTGGCGGGCACAAAGTGTAGCGCCACCAGAAACTCCGCGACCCCTTAGCGATGGCGGTCAAGCTGACGCCAGCTCTGCTACTGTGTGTGTCGGCCAAAGGGTGGTAGAAATGACGTCAGCTCCGCACACCACCACTTAGGCGGCCGATGACACCACCCTGTCCGCCACCGGAACAAATTAACAGTGGCGCACAAGGTTGACGTCACATGAACTGCCACCGGAATCCCAGACATGATGTCAGTTTGCCCGTCACTCCTCAGCGACACTATATATGCACGCTGTGTTCTTCCCACCGAATAGTATCAGGCTCATCTCGAGGAGAGCGTCCGTACGGCGGCCGAGAAAAATGCAGATAAGGTGAGATGTCCAACTTGTAACGCTAGTCAGTACAAAAAGAATGATGATGACGGAGATGAAAGTTTGATCATCAAGAGGAAGAATAAGGGACGGAAGAGAAACAGAAGCAGCAATATTGTTCGAGAAGAACAAGATGAGAATGATGATAGAAAAATTCCGGCCTTGGTGATTGGTACTTGCTGGTAGTCGATTGTTTGAAGCGTCTGTTCTCCAACTCCAGAGATGCTAAACTCATGACTTGGCATGCCGCTGAGAATGGCCGCACAAAGGACGGAAAACTTCTTCATCCCGCGGATGCCCGACAGTGGAAAAAGTTTGACGTCGACAACCCTCTATTCTCAAACGATCTGAGAAACGTAAGATTTGGCTTGAGTACCGATAGAATGAATCCTTTTGGTCAAATAAGGAGCCCACACAGTACGTGATCAGTGCTTCTATGTGTATTCAACCTTCCTTCATGGTTGTGCCACAAAAGAAGGATATCATGCTGAGTACCATTATATCTGGGCCACAACAACCCGGCATTGATATAGACGTGTTCTTAGAACCTTTGATGAAAGACATGCAGAAGTTGTGGAAAGAGGGGGTCGCATGTGGGATGCCTACCGACAGGAGCACTTCAACCTCAAAGCTATTATTTTCGTTACCATCAATGACAACCCTGCTCGCCTGACCCTAGCCAGGCAAGTCAAAGGAAAGTCGACATGCGTTGTTTGTGTCGACCAAACATCATGAGTGCACCTTCCAAATATCTGTAAGCTGGTGTACATGCGCCACGAAGGCTCTTACCAAAAAATCACAGTAGAATGACGAAATTACCTTCTAGAGAAGGTGGTCACCGATCAAATTTAAATGGATGGCTCATAATTGTTTCGGGATACCATAAATTTTGCATCAACTAGAAATTAACTCAATTGGTGTGGTAAAAGGAACCTGTTCTCAGGGCAAAAAACCTCATGGCCGCCGTGCCAGGTTCTCGTCGCAGGATTTTGATTGAAAACGGCACGCTGCAATTCAGAATATCTGGTATGATTATCAACAAATAGCTTCCGGCGACCAATTATCTTTGATTTGGAAGAAGGGAATCCGTACGGTGTCATTTAAAAAACTTGTAACATCTCATGTGTTATAATTGTCTCAATAAAATGTGGGACCAACTGTGTAAGTGACCCAGATCGAGCGGTACGTGGCGCCCAACTCTTACTTCCCGCCGCGCCTCCCCCTGCTCCTGCAGTTGCTCACACTGCCGCTCCCCTGCTATGTACCCTGCTTTGCTGTTCTCTTAAAAGAACTATAATGTTAACTAATATATTTAATTATTTACACAAATATTTATAGATAAGACGAATGATTAAAAAAATCAATAAGGTCATATATGTAAAACGGAGAGAATATTTTTTAAAAATACCACTCCTGGAGTCCTGTCGATTGATCTGCAGTATATGATCTGTAGCATATTGGGAGATCCCAGGCGAAGTAGCCTCGCATTGGGCGATTTGTACACAGGACACTACAATTTTCCCATTTGGTCCCTAAGACACTCGGTGTCCCACAGACAAAGAAAAATCAGTGTTCTATAACCGAAAGTGGATGTCTTTCAGACAAAGTTTTTTGTCCAGACTAGATCACACATATGGAGTATCCTACAGACAAAAAATCCGCCCGGCGTTATATTCCGACCTTTTTTTTAGAACCCGGATTATTTCGACTGGGCAGCCAGCGGAGACAGCAAAGTATTTCCAGTGGGCCGGCCCAGCGGATTCACCTCCGAGCTCTCCGCAAGCTGTAGTCCACTCCAAACCCTCGCCGCCGGCCGCCAACCCGCCGCCGCGCCGCAGTTCTCCCGACCCCTGGCCTCCCGTCGCCCGGCCGGCTCACTCCCCAGCACACCACTCTCCGTTACTCTACTCGCAACCGACCGAGAAATGGCGGCGGCATCCCAGCGTCCAAGATCGAGGACCGCGTCGCGGTCCACGGCGGAGACGGCGGAGGCCACGCACACGTTCGAGATCGACGGGTTCAGCCGGCACAAGGGCATCGGCGCCGGCCGCTTCATCCGCTCCGCCGCCTTCGCCGCCGGCGGCCTCGACTGGTGCGTCCGCTTCTACCCCGACGGGTTGCGTCCGGCGGACAGCAAGGATTCCTGCGCGATAGTGTTGGAGCTTCTGAGCGAGAGATCGCGGGCGAGGGCGCACTACGAGCTCAGAATTGCTCACCACGACGGATCATCGATGCCAATGGCCTGGCGGACAGCGTGGTTCAGCACCATGGACGCGAGTAACAGCACTTCCAGCGGCATCGACGTGTACAAGTTCTTGGGGGACAACAAACTGAAACAGTCTGGGCACCTGCACGGCGACCGCCTCGTGATCGAGTGCGATGTGACTGTTATCAAGGAACCACAGGTGACCGAGCCCTCTGAAGATCATGCGCCTCCATCAGACCTTGCGGCCAATTTCAGAGAATTGTTGGAGTCAGAGGAGGGAGCAGATGTGACTTTCAGTGTCCAAGGGGAGGAGTTCCCTGCACACAAGGTTGTTCTCGCAGCACGATCACTGGTCTTCAAGGCTGAGCTATATGGACTGCTAGGAGAGCGGAACAGGGAGCACATAACAATCGAAGACATGCAGCCTCCTGTGTTCAAGGCATTGCTCCATTTCGTTTACACGGATTCATTGCCCGAAATGGAAGACCTTGGTAGCGATGGCAAGAAGGAAATGATTATGCACTTGCTTGTGGCTGCAGATAGAAATGCAATGGAGAGGCTGAAGCTGATTTGTGAGGGCATCCTTTGCAAATGCCTAGATGTGGAAACTGTCGCTACTACTCTGTCTCTAGCAGACCAGTATAATTGCAGCAGGCTCAAAGATGCTTGCATTGACTATATCAACGCTTCCGATAGAGTAAATGAAGTGATGGTAAGCCAAGGGTATCTTCATCTCAAAACAGCATGTCCTTTTGTTTTTGTAGATATGTGGGAGAAGGAGAAACAGACTAAATCCCATAAAATTTAGTAGTATCACTACTGGTTCAACTTCTCATATGCACCAGAGGTGACATATATTGTCCTCTAACAGAAGATATTGTTCCGATGGGTTCGTTATTTGAAATGTACCTTTGGTGTGCAACCATGACTCAGAAAAATATGGACCTATGCTGCTCAGTATTATTCCCCATGGTGTTTTATGTGCTGATTTAACAATGCAATGCTTCTAGAACTTTTATTTTGTGTACCTCTTCCATTTAACACTGCAATGCTTCTAAATCTGTATGTTGTCATAATATCATTGAATAAATACGAATCTCTTTATAGTTCTTACCAGATGTTTCAATCCTTGGTATAAACATTTGAGGGAAAAAAACTGTGCTATGGAGGAAATTGTAGCCTCTGGAATCATTTTGTCCGGTGTTCTGCTTTTTTCGGTTGACTTCATGTGATGTGGATACGTGCTTCATTTCTTGCCATCGTGTCACAACCCTACCTGAAACGTTCTATTCTGTCTATTTGTTCAATTGGATTGAACCCGTCTGTTAACTAACACATCGTACTTCATTTATCCATTGTGAAAAGTATATATGTGGTCCAGAGTTCATATTACTACGAAGTTACATGAAGCATTCCGCATGGCTGGGAGGCCCCTAGATTTCTGTTGCCAAGCAGCCATGGTTTTCGGGTAAGTAACTCTCCAATTTATTTGACCACTTGAAGGTCTCATGCATGTAGAACTGAATGTGCATTAAGGCTTCTTTCATCCATTAATAATAACTTCATTCGTCCTTATGATCACTTTTTATTTTGCTATTGATCCCATTCTTAACAGATTTCTGGAATGCATTGTCTGCTATACTTTTAAAATTTCGGTCGGAAATTATTGATGTAGTGCTGGAAAGCTGTCACAGCTCTTTGTAACAGAGGAGATGCTTATTGTCAGAATAATTTTAGTGTACAACTGAAGAAGACATAAACCTAGGAAGCTGGCCTTTGGTAGATAACTCCCGCTGTTGTTCTGCTGTTAGCAATCCAATTTGTGCAAAGTCAGTCAGCAGCAAATTTGCATGCTACTTTGAATGAGCAGAGTATTTCCTTTCCTGCTTGAAGATTTCCTCAGATACTTGTTTTTATAGCAGTACCTTCATATTTTGTTGCCAAATTTGCTTGCTATCATACTGCTAACTTTATTCATCTGTGAAGTAGAATTTTTTACCTCAATTATCTCGTTTTTGAGGCCAGAACTATCCGATTTTTTTAATCCTAATGTCTTTTGTCTGACGTTCTTGATATGTATAGTTCAGAACGCTTGCCTGCATCTACCTTGAAGCTTGATTGGACTTGGAATACACTTGTTTTTTTATTTAATACTGCTTAACATAATGCTGTAGAGCCACTCTTTGTCCACTATGGTATTCCTTTTGCTCCAAGTTTTACATTCACACGCAACTGGGAGGCCCGATGAGTTAAACTGAAGAGTAAAAAAGTATACGAGGAACACTAACCTTCCAAATTATTTGTTAAACCACATGCAATATTTTTCGCGCAAGTTTTACTTGTGCCAACAGACACTAAGAGGTCTGGATCCTTAGAGGATTTAATCTTATTTATTTCCAAGGTGATTTGAACTGAGGCTATCACTGTTCATTTGGTCTCGTCCCTAGTATGCCATTGTTCACATATTCATACACACTTTGATTGATGCAATTTAAAAATTATGATGCTAGCTCCTGAGCTCCTTGTTTCATTTATTGTCACGAGTAGTGGAAATCAGAAGAGGGACAGTAATGAGCTACTTTCTTTAGTGTCCTTAGCTGCTGTGTTTTCAAGAAGACGTGGAGTGAGTCAGTCCTGTTGTGCGCAGCCATTTTAAGTAAGACCTTCTTCACAAAGTCAATTCTTCTCTGTTGCTGAGTGAAATTCAGTGTTTTCCCCTGTTCCTATTTGTTCTGTGCATGGTTCTGAAAAGTAAACATTATTGTCGTTCCCCCTAAGAATAGAAGAACGATAGAGCGCAAAAAGATCAACTTGTTCATTATATGTTTATTATACTTTGATGCCACATCAATGTTTTTTCAATTCCGGAAAGTGAACAAGATTCAACTGTAGGTGTCGACCAGATTTCTGACGGGGTTGGCATTCTCATGTCGAGCCATCAGCCATAAACAATATCATTGAACGTAGCGACTTTCAAGGATGTGTGTAGTTTATGACTGCATTGCATGGCCGCTGACAAATGTTTCACATATTATTGGTTTAGTACATGGATGTGTGATAATATCCTAAGTGACACATTACACAATTCAATCACTTTCTGAATCATCATTGGTCTTTTATTCCAGGAAGTCACAGTAGTATTAGTAGCTAGAGTATGGCATACAGTGGCGAAGCTAGCGAGAATCTGAGGGTGGTGCACAACACACAATACTTTGCTAATTTGCACACAAATTGTTCAGTTTAGCTGGTCAAAACGAGGTACTTAAGAGTAAAATTTCTTTCTACCCTGGTGCCAGTGCACCAGGGAAGCTGAACGTGGCTTCGCCACTGATGGCATATACAGTTCATCTATCTTTTACCAAGCAGTTTGTCATGTCTGTCCTTGGCAACAGTGAGATAATTAGTCATAGTTGCCTCACCTTGTTGCTTGCTCTTGTAAATAACATTAGTTGCACAGTCGCTTCCTTAGTATAATTCAAATGGTGGGATTTACTTGGGCCTCGGATCACCGCTGCTATTCTGAATTTTCTAAATGGTGGGGGTGCTTCCTGAAGGAATAAATCATACGACAATTGTGTTGGTTCCCAAGTGTAAAAACCCACAGGAAATGAAGCAATACAGGCAAATATCACTATGTAATGTCATCTATAAGATATGTTCCAAGGTGTTGGCAAATAGGATACGGAGTTTTCTTGATGATATTATTTCAGAGGAACAGAGTGCGTTTGTACCAGGGAGATGAATCACGGATAACATCTTCATTGCATATGAGTGCACCCACTATTTGAAAAGGAAGAAGGGGAAGGTGGGTGCACTAACGGTGAAACTAGACATGGCAAAGGCCTGTGATCGTGTTGAACGGAGATATCTTGAAGGCATCATGCTTAAATTGGGTTTCCGTTATGATTTTGTCACACTAATCATGAGGTGTGTGTCTTCAGTTTCTTTTTCTATTAAAGTTAATGGTGTTCTGTCTATAAGTGTTAGACCGACGAGGGGCATACAACAGGGCGATCCTATTTCACCCTATTTGTGTCTGCTATGCTCGGAGAGTTTATCTTGCCTTACATGTGTTAGACCGACGAGGGGCATACGACAGGGCGACCCTATTTCACCCTATTTGTTCCTGCTATGCTCGGAGGGTTTATCTTGCCTCCTGAAAGGAATTGGTCCAATGCATATCTCAAGAGGTGTTCGAGTGGGTGTCCACTCTCCTTGGATATCGCATCTTCTCTTTGCGGATGACTGCATCGTTTTCTCTGAAGCAACGCAGAGAGGGGCCAATAGACTGATGGAAATTTTAGAGAAATATTCCCGGGGTTCTGGGCAGTTGGTGAACAAAGATAAATCAGCCTTATTCTTTAGTGCAAACTGTTCCGGCAAGTCAAAAGAGATTGTCCGCACATGCCTTGGTATTCAGAAGGAGGCACTGCTGAGAAGTACTTGGGTCTGCCCACAGCTGTTGGGCGTGCTACTAATGAAGTTTTTGAATACATGCGTGCAAGGTTAAAAGGATTGATTGGCTGTTGGAGTGGACGAGAGGCAAGTTGTGCTGGTAGAGAGACTCTAATAAAGTCTATTGCCCAGGCAGTTCCTACATACGCGATGAACTGTTTTCTCCTCCCTAAGAACACATGTAAGGAGATGAGGCAGGCCATTGCTAATTATTGGTGGGGAAGTTCAGCTGACAATCATTGGTTGAGATGGGATCGGTTGACATGGCCCAAGTGCAAGGGAGGTATGGGGTTCCGGGACCTCAACTTGTTTAATCTATCAATGCTTGGAAAACAGGGATGGAGGCTTATGACACGTCCAGAATCCTTGTGTGCGAGAGTTTTAAAAGGAAGATATGACGGGCAATCCTTGCTGGGCGTGATGCACTTGGACCGGGACTGATTAGAAGAATTGGAAATGGTGCTGTTACTCGCATTTGGGACGATAGTTGGATTCCTAACCACTTTAGTGGGAAACCGATCACACCAGGAGAGGGGCAAGCAGTTACCAGAGTGGCAGAGTTGCTGCTGGATAGAGGTGACTGGAATGAGGATCTCACGAGGCAGACGTTCATTCAAATCGATGCCGAAGCCATCCTTCGCATTCCAGTTCTTGTGCAGGAAGATGACATATGGGCTTGGGAACCTGAGAAGCATGGTACATACACTGTGAAGTCAGCGTACAAACTGATGGACTCTAGGCGTCACCATCAGGAGCTTATGCATGATTCAGGCCCTTCCGGTGATAACACTTGGAAACTTATCTGGAAACTGGATGTGCCGCCGAAAGTTAAAGTTTTCTGGTGGAGAGTCATACATGAATTCCTGCCGGCGAGACAAATTCTGCATAGAAGACATATTGAGGAAATTGCGCACTGTGAAGTGTGTGGTGCGGCGGAAGAATCTATTGGGCATGTACTGATGGAATGTACTGTGGCCAGGATATTTTGGGAGGAGTCAAACGAGATTACAGGAGTTACCAAGGCTTCATCCAGGAACATGGGCTCGTGATATTCTCACACTGGGTTCTCCAAGGGATAGAGCGATCCTTGTTTGTGGTATGTGGTCTTTGTGGATACAGAGAAATAAACGAAAGCATGGGGAAGCACTGCTACCACTAAGGCAAGCTGTCCTTTGGGTTCGTGATACTGCCTTTGATCTGTAGCAGATATTACACCTCAAAAAAGATACAGAAAGAACAGTGAGTAACACTCGCTGGAATCTGCCTGAGGAAGGATGGATCAAATGCAATACGGATGGAGCGTTGATACAGGAGACTGGAGCGGGGGCAGTCGGTGCCGTGCTTCAAAATGATGCAGGCATGTTCCTCGGAGCCCAAGCAAAACAATATGACCATTGTATCGATGCATTAGCAGTAGAAGCCTTGGCTTGTCGAGATGGATTACTGTTTGCTGAGCGTTGTGGTGTTGCGAACATCTGGAAACGGACTCTCAGGAACTAGTTCGGCTATGGGAAATAAAAGATACACAACGCTCATTGATCATGTGACTGATTAAAGAAATGCTAGAGATTAGTCGTATTTTTTTAACTATATGATTATCTTTCGAAGATATACATATATGATTACGATTTTTTTTTTAACTATGTGCAAAAGTTCCTCCTAGCTAGTTCTAAGTGCTCTGACAAGGTGATGAATTTAACCCAAGCATCTCCGAGCTTGCTGCAATGATGTTGGTCTGCTAGAGCTAGCGTGGACCACATTATCTATGTGAAGACTTTGGACAAGAATGTCTTCAATCTTTCCACAGCATAAGTATCTGCGGCCAAGCAAGTGCTTAACTATTTCTCTGCTGTCACCAGCATCAAGGCTATCGATCATCCACTTTGGGCATCGAATCCATGTACATGAAGTGAAGTAATCTCCTGAAAAAAAACATCATGGTTCGATGTCCTCAACAACATTCATCTGTGCTACCACCCATCAGCCCATATAGTTCGGCATCAAAGAACCGGGACCGCACCGCGAGCACATTCTTAAAAGACAATGTATCCTATGAGAACCAGGTTCATGTGAGAACTATGAGAAGTTCAATCTGGAACACATGATCTGGATTTAAGAGGGACGCATAGGGAGAGGTGGGAGGAAGAATTTGCAAAAATATGATTAAGTGAACGGTGATTTTGCAAATCCCCCTCCCACATAAATTGGACTAAATCTCGTAATTCTCACACGATGCTGGTTCTCATAGGATATATTGCCTTCTTATATATGGCCATATGGGCAGGGAATAACTCATCTTTGATCTTGAACGTGACATCAGCTCCTTTCTTCCCCTCTATCCTCCTCTACCCGGATTTCCTTGACAACACTAATGTCGCGCTCAATCACAAGGCAGTCATTCACTCATCACACAGATATTGCGATGCCTCGAGCTTGCTCCTCTCCAACACAAACAGGGTGCCAGTGCCACAACAAGGAATTTCTAGAAGGGAAACGGGATTGGGGAAACGGTCTATTAGCCAAAATTTTTTTAACCAGTAAACAATAAATTCAAAATTTTAATAGTGGTAAATATATGCAACTATTTTCAAAATTAGTAAGGACGCTATGGATAGCAGCGTCCAGATGTGGACGCGAATGGCAATGGCGTCCACCACTGGACGCTCTTCTCCTCGGCGG
>LAPY01005233.1:13782-29216 GCA_000970635.1 Eragrostis tef | reverse complement strand
TGGCTTAGCCATGATTTGTCATGAACCGCGTCAGTTACCATCACTCTAGTATCATCTTTCGCATCACCTTCGTCGCATACATATGGTCGTCCATGGCAAACAATACGGCATGCAGTCGATCGATGTGTGCGAGCTAGCTGGATTCCTCTTGTCGATTTATCATGATGCGAGCAGCCACATGCCCTTGCTCACAGAATCAATCAGTGCGCGCGCGCGTGCGGGACGGAATCTTCTACCGTGCGGCACGCATGCCTATTGTCCGCGTACTTGGCAATCGATCAGTTTGGTAGTAGTTCGAGATTGATCGTATGATGGGTTCGATCTGCAGGCTTGTGCGCGCACGAATCTTCCACGGCTGTGTGTCAGCGCTCAAACGCCACTTGTGATCGGCCCGGGCATCATTTCTTTTGTTCTGCAGAAAGAATCTCAACGTTCACGAGCTTAATGATGTTGTTGCATGGTCTCCAAAAAAAAATGATGTTGTTGCACTGAATCATTATTGCGTTTGCCTAATAATCCTGGCCATTATGGGACAAATGAATCTGGCGCCAACCGGGGTTGCTCACATGTGGCCAGGCATGCACCGTTGTCGCGACAATTTTGGCAGCACCAAACCCGCGCAAAATCAGTGAGACTAGTCGCACGTCCAAACTGCTATCATGCAGGTGTTCCTGAGCAACAAGGTGCTTATCAGCATTAACTATTTATAATTAGCTGTGCATAGGATCGTTCCAATAGAAGAGGGCAGAAAACTACATATTTACGTGAGTGCACTTTTTTCTTGCGATGATTTTACACGTGTACTTGCTTCATAGTACATAGATAAAAACAAATATATGTTAGAAACTTTTTTATTTGATTACATAGTACAACTCAAATGCTTACATTATGCACACACACTCACTTTTATGAACTCGCATACACAAATCATACCCCTTCTTCGAAGATTGAGACAACAAATCATCAAGATTGACGAAGTCACCACTAACGTCTCACTGTGTGTCGCCTGCCACTGAAAATAAAACGCCGTTAAATTCTAAAAAATTCGCTCCCGCAGAGAGTCGAACCCAGGACATGAGATGCTACGTTGGAAACTGGCTTAATGTAAATGATTTCTGAACTTCCAATTGCTATTTGCAAATTTTACCTTATAGGTTCACCTGGACCATGCCATCTAAATCATGCCGTGATGTCTCCATGCGATTTTTAATTTGGTGGTGATCAGTTCTAATTTTCTAGATTCTATAACACGCACTCTTCTGAAATTCTACAACGAGACATGCACGCCGGGGGCGGGCAGACTGTCTGTACTCTACATTTTACTGGACACTTTTGTGCATGAGTCTGAAAATGTCGATATTATGTCCACACTTCCAATTATGAGGCCCTGTGGTTCCGGTCCACGGAACCCCTCATGGACCAGCCTATATGTCGTCAACCTGCACAGCGCTCCAAGCCGAGTCCGCATGACCAACACTCCAAAGTACCGACATGGTGGACCGGGCGTGCCAGATTTCACGTCGTAGGTCCATCTGTCAGTGAATCAGTTGTGGGGTTGTAGTCTTGCATTGTGTGATGGTAACGGGAAGGCGACAGGTAACGCCCCCACAGACTGAAGCTGAACCTCTTGCTATTTTTGGCAAACAGTAGTGTTTTCCTTTGCTTGTATCGTCGATGATCACTTGATCTGTTCACATTCTTCATGAACAAGCAGATTCTCACAGATCCTCCATTTGATGTGCCATCACACCAAGAAACATTCAACGTAATATCCCAACAACCAATCCCAATTATTTAGTATCCTTTCACATCTGACCATGACAAAATTAGTAACTGCCCCTCCAGGTTACAAATAATTGAATCAACATATATGGTCATTATTCAGTGAACCAGCAATACCTATGTATGCAATTTAAGATCGTTGTGCACATTATTGTCCGTTGTTCAATCAATCAAGGTAACTAGGTCCAAAAAAATCCATGAATTTAGTCGAGCTAGTTGTACTGATCTTCAGAAATCCATAGGTCCAAGGTGGGTTAAAGGATCTCTGTTTAAATGATTCATTTCTTATTACAGAGTATATTTTTTTAAAATACTTCAAATCTGATATATATAGTGTTGATTTATTGTAATTCATGAGTCATATCAAAGCTATTATATTAACAAATTAAAAAGCAATAAATTTATAAAAAAACAGTGGCACATCTGCCGATTACATCGAGAAATCTACATTCCATGGATTGCCCCCAATGCAAGACAAAAATCACTTATTAGCACACCAAAACACCAAACAACACCTATACGCAAACCATTAATCACGAGTCTCACGACAAACTTGCAGATGGACCAACATCATGTAGTCACAGCAAGGGTTTGTTTGATTGGCTTGTAGCTTCGCAAAAGTTGTCTTTTGACTGCTACTTAGTTAGCCCCTGGAAAGCCATTTTTATTTTTTGAATGAGTATGTATAATATATATATCCTACATATAATTAAGCGAATGGTCCTTCCAACCCGTTTTGGGCTTCTCTAATACAAACACAATTGATTTCTAAAAGTTAATCGTGTTCACAAGGAAGCTGGTAAATTTGTTTCATTTCATAGCTTCTGATCAACAAAAGACAGAGAAAGATGAAACAAACAGGGCCTAAAGCTAGCTTGAAATTGCTTTTGACCTGACCAGTACGAAGAACGACGATCTCTCTTAGAGCAAGCCCATCGCGGGGCTCCAAGCCGGCTGCTGTCAGATTTTCCAGTGAAAAAGTAAGAGAGAGATGGTCACTCGGCGCGTCTGCCGGCGCCGAGCGTCGCACAGGCTCCAAGACACAATCGCGGGGCCCGCTCTGCTTTTCTCTCTGTCTCTCTCTTCCAATATGCACTGACACGAGCTGTTGTCGGCCTTTGAGCAGGAATCAGCGTTGGGAGCGTTCGGCGCGTCCGTCAGCGCGTGCAGGCCAGAGCCGGCTCCACACCGGCGCGCAATGGGAGTAGAGGTAGGATGAACCATAGAGCATCTCCCAGGGCTGTCAGATAAGAACCGCGGCAAGTAACATGTCTGTCAAATAAGAGCAGTGGCGAAGCCACGTTGTGCTTCCCTGGTGCACTGGCACCAGGGTAACTCAAACTTTCATTACTAAAGTGTTTAATTTTGACCATTATGGCACCAGGTTTATCTTCTAATTTGTGCATTTGGCACCACCCTTTGGCTTGTTCTAGCTTCGCTCCTGAATAAGAGCCACATCAAGCAACATATTTCTATGACAACCAAGCCACTGTTCAAAATGAAAAGGGTGAGAACACTACTCCTAATAAATATCCTCTGTTCTGCTGGACAGGGCCAATGTATCTGTTATTTAAGATGATACTAAATAAGAAAATAGGTGATACTGAATAATAAAGATTTTCCGTGACACATATCAATCACTCAACTTGTCATGAAGATACCAACGTAACTAAAATCCTGATTTTTGTTTATCAGAGACAACGAAACTGTGTCATAGTCACAATGCTCAGATTTCCTTCAAAAAAAAAAACAACGCTCAGATCTGCGAGGTCCCTTTCAGCCTCAGCATCTTGACAGCCATGGCGCATATGTGCTGCAGGCGGCGGCTGGCGTCGGTGGATCTCGGCGTCGATGGTGTGCTTGGGGTCCAGGGACTTCCTTGTAATTTTTAGTTTTCTGAAGGGCCTTTCTGCACTTTGGGTGGTACAGCTGTACTCCGTATCTTTGTATAACGTACATGTGTACGTTCGTAGTTTGTACTCTTTCCTTAACTATTAATACAAGTATGTTTGCTAAAAAAAAACTGTCGCGGCATGGCGCTGCGTTGGAAGGCAGTGGCGCGTGGGTGGGCTGGACTGACGACGCGCCCACCCACGTTGGCCTTGCTCTTTGCTCTTCCAATATGCACTGACACGAGCTGTTGTGGGCCTTTGAGCAGGAATCAGCGTTGGGAGCGTTCGGCGCGTCCGTCAGCGCGTGCAGGCCAGAGCCGGCTCCACACCGGCGCGCAATGGGAGTAGAGGTAGGATGAACCATAGAGCATCTCCCAGGGCTGTCAGATAAGAACCGCGGCAAGTAACATGTCTGTCAAATAAGAGCAGTGGCGAAGCCACGTTGTGCTTCCCTGGTGCACTGGCACCAGGGTAACTCAAACTTTCATTACTAAAGTGTTTAATTTTGACCATTATGGCACCAGGTTTATCTTCTAATTTGTGCATTTGGCACCACCCTTTGGCTTGTTCTAGCTTCGCTCCTGAATAAGAGCCACATCAAGCAACATATTTCTATGACAACCAAGCCACTGTTCAAAATGAAAAGGGTGAGAACACTACTCCTAATAAATATCCTCTGTTCTGCTGGACAGGGCCAATGTATCTGTTATTTAAGATGATACTAAATAAGAAAATAGGTGATACTGAATAATAAAGATTTTCCGTGACACATATCAATCACTCAACTTGTCATGAAGATACCAACGTAACTAAAATCCTGATTTTTGTTTATCAGAGACAACGAAACTGTGTCATAGTCACAATGCTCAGATTTCCTTCAAAAAAAAAAACAACGCTCAGATCTGCGAGGTCCCTTTCAGCCTCAGCATCTTGACAGCCATGGCGCATATGGCAACAACGAAACAAGGTCTCTTTCCAACAGAAGAAAGGGCATGCGTCTTTGGTTGGAGTGCCATATATTGCTTTCGAGCTTAGAGGCTAGCGGCTAGCTTCATCGTCACTGCGAGCGATGCAGTAGCTAGGTGCTTGTGGCCGGTGGTCCTTGCTTGGCTTGCTGGGAGACGCTCTCCCGTCCAACCGCGGCCATCGCACTCTTTGCTCCAGCGCCGTCCAGTTGTCCCTCAACACTTTCGTTCTCCCCTATTCGTCGCTCTCCGCATATGTGCCAGCTTTATTTTCCACGTACCTCTCTCTCCCTCTCAATGGCGTGGAGTCAGGTAAGAGAAAGGGAGGGAAGGAAGAGAACAAGAAAGACGACGGTGTTGCGCAAGCGGAAGAACAGGCGATTTGGGGCTGCAACTTGCATTGCCAAGATGCAAGTTTGTTGCTTGTGACCTCTTTTGCTCAAAAAAGTTTGCTTTTTTTTTTTCTGAAGGAAAAAAGTTTGCTTGTGAAGAAGGGAAAAGTTTGCTTGTGGCTTGCGAGTGACGACCTGGTACTGTGGCAGCTAGCAAGCATACATGTTCTTCCAAGATAGTGGATGGAAAGGATGGAGACTGATGAAGCAAGTTGCTTTTGATATGATCAATTAGTGATCGGCATTTGCCGAGATAGATTCTTCTAAAAAAATATTAAGAAAGGAATTTTTTGTGAGAATTAAGAAGGAAATTTGATGATACTGATCTTCTGTGCGATGGTTATATTGGACAGCGAACTCATTCATCTTCTCAAGAACACAAATAGCGTTAGAGAAATAGTAGTACTACTTATTATTGGTGTTAGCTAGGTGTATTACAATCCGAGGACTCCACCACTAGCATAATCTGCTCAGAAGTGCATGTGGAAGCCGTGCGTTGAGTTCATTTCATAGGTGCCTTATGCAACGAAAATTATTGCAGTGGAAATCTACACCATTTCGTCTCGGAACAAGAATATAAGCCATCAATCATTTGGGACCTATCTGAGTCAGCAATAGCTTACAATATCTATTGGCCGAAGCTCTCATCTTCTGGTAAAGCGTCAGGTTCCATTGTGACACCTGCAATTTTTAGTAGCCTGGCAAAGGTAATTGGCCGGGACTATAAATATACGCAATCACAAATGAATGATGCGGCCTGGACCAATTTGTTCGGAACAGCGTGATGTGAGGCTGTGAGCTCTGATCTCAAGCTGCTAGCGACGCAAACCTGAATTATTTCTCCTTTGTTTAATCAAAGGCAGGCAGAGAGGATGATGCAAGTTGCAATGGCTGATGCGTGCAGGGGTGACAGGGAGCAAGAAGAGTGTGGCATCATCATTGGGAATTTGATTATTCAGAGGATTGCCTGTCGCCAGATCAGTGAAAGCTCCTCAAAGACAAATAACTTTATTGGTCACTAGCTAGAATCCATCAACTATGAGCATTATACAAGAACTAATCCGTGCTTTTGAAGTAAGACACTTGCTTAATTTTAGTCACAGCCGTTCACTTGTGGTTCAGGAATTATAAGGTTAAATTTTCATGCATGATGTGTGTGATGATGGACCTGTTCATGGTTCAGTAATTAAACAAGTTCTTAATGTATAAAAATGAAGTTTGCTTTGGCTGGATGTTAACATGAATATAGCATCAGACGAAAATATACGTGTTCTCCAGTATCAAAGCACAAGGCAAATGTAATAAATATGCATCATGCATAACACATGCTTATATGTGTAAACAGTAAGGAAACACATGGAAAGATTCAGTTGCCATGCGGACAAGAATGGCGTGGCAAACACGGTTTATATTCTTGGATTAATGTCTACTTGGTTCACTTTGAACTGTGGAATGTTAGCAAAATTTTACCTATCAAGCATATCTCAGCGTCTCAATTTTAGCATCATTTATATGGCTATTATATGCGGAACTTTCTTGTCCGCATGGCATAGGAAAAATGGCGGCATGTCCGAGAAAATATTCAGTGTAAACCCGACATTCGGGAGTCATGAAAACCGGCTCAAAAAACTTAGTGAAGTAGTTAGATTTCTAAGTTCGGTTTTAGCATAAAAAAACTTAGTCACATTCGGGAGTTACATACACCACTAGTTAGAAATGAAGTAGTTCAAATATTATGAGGTATTATTCGGATCAAAATCAAGATATACTCAATTCTTTAAAGGTTCAATCGCAAAGTTTAAAGAGATATTGATGATCAAATTTATGTGTTGACTAACAAAACAACCCTTCAAAAAAAGAGGGAAGAAAATAATAAAACAACACTTTAATTGTTACAGGGGGAAAGGCACCACATCTCCAAACCGGTAATCTGCATGTTAGAACGAACTCATAGTAAGTAATCACACATGCAGAAGCCATTCAAAGCCGAAACCGATCGGCGCACGCGCAAGGCGCCAAAGAGGCAAAGGCCGCACAAGAAAGTTGTGGTTTCTTCTGCCGTCCACATTGCTGAGGTGACCTCCGTAGTATTGTGGTATATTTTGCCATGACGCTGAACCAATCAATAATCGTGTCCTTTTAAAAAATAGAAAAACAATAATTAATGGCACCCTATTCCAGGGAACTCATTGATCTTCTCTAGAACACAAATAGTAGGTACTTCCTGTAATATACATAGCGTTAGAGAAATAGGAGTACTACTTACTATTGGTGTTAGCTAGGTGTATATATTACAATCCTAGGACTCCACCACTAGCATAATCTGCTCAGAAGTGCATGTGGAAGCCGTGGGTTGAGTTCATTTCATAGGTGCCTTACACAATGAAAATTACTGCAGTGGCAATCTACACCATTACGTCTCGGAACAAGAATATAAGCCATCAATTATTTGGGACCTATCTGAGTCAGCAATAGCTTACAATATCTGTTGGTCGGAGCTTTCATCTTCCTGAAAGCGTTAGGTTCCAATGTGACAGCTGCAATTTTTAGTAGCCTGGCAGAGGTAATTGGCCGGTACTACAAATATACGCAGTCACAAATGAATGACGCGGCCTGGACCAATTTGTTCGGAACAGCGTGATGTGAGCTCTGATCTCGAGCTGCTAGCAACGCAAACCTGTACTATTTCTCCTTTGTTTAATCAAAGGCAGAGAGACAGGATGATGCAAGTTGCAATGGCTGATGCGTGCAGGGGTGACAGGGAGCAAGAAGAGTGTGGCATCATCATTGGGAATTTGATTATTCAGAGGATTGCCTGTCGCCAGATCAGTGAAAGCTCCTCAAAGACAAATAACTTTATTGGTCACTAGCTAGAATCCATCAACTATGAGCATTATACAAGAACTAATCCGTGCTTTTGAAGTAAGACACTTGCTTAATTTTAGTCACAGCCGTTCACTTGTGGTTCAGGAATTATAAGGTTAAATTTTCATGCATGATGTGTGTGATGATGGACCTGTTCATGGTTCAGTAATTAAACAAGTTCTTAATGTATAAAAATGAAGTTTGCTTTGGCTGGATGTTAACATGAATATAGCATCAGACGAAAATATACGTGTTCTCCAGTATCAAAGCACAAGGCAAATGTAATAAATATGCATCATGCATAACACATGCTTATATGTGTAAACAGTAAGGAAACACATGGAAAGATTCAGTTGCCATGCGGACAAGAATGGCGTGGCAAACACGGTTTATATTCTTGGATTAATGTCTACTTGGTTCACTTTGAACTGTGGAATGTTAGCAAAATTTTACCTATCAAGCATATCTCAGCGTCTCAATTTTAGCATCATTTATATGGCTATTATATGCGGAACTTTCTTGTCCGCATGGCATAGGAAAAATGGCGGCATGTCCGAGAAAATATTCAGTGTAAACCCGACATTCGGGAGTCATGAAAACCGGCTCAAAAAACTTAGTGAAGTAGTTAGATTTCTAAGTTCGGTTTTAGCATAAAAAAACTTAGTCACATTCGGGAGTTACATACACCACTAGTTAGAAATGAAGTAGTTCAAATATTATGAGGTATTATTCGGATCAAAATCAAGATATACTCAATTCTTTAAAGGTTCAATCGCAAAGTTTAAAGAGATATTGATGATCAAATTTATGTGTTGACTAACAAAACAACCCTTCAAAAAAAGAGGGAAGAAAATAATAAAACAACACTTTAATTGTTACAGGGGGAAAGGCACCACATCTCCAAACCGGTAATCTGCATGTTAGAACGAACTCATAGTAAGTAATCACACATGCAGAAGCCATTCAAAGCCGAAACCGATCGGCGCACGCGCAAGGCGCCAAAGAGGCAAAGGCCGCACAAGAAAGTTGTGGTTTCTTCTGCCGTCCACATTGCTGAGGTGACCTCCGTAGTATTGTGGTATATTTTGCCATGACGCTGAACCAATCAATAATCGTGTCCTTTTAAAAAATAGAAAAACAATAATTAATGGCACCCTATTCTTTGTCGCGTTTATGGAGGGATGGAAGTGGTCAAGTGGACATAGGACACGCAGACACAGTTGCATATGAATAGAAAAAAATAAAGGAAAAAAAATATTCCGACCTGCCGGATCAATAATCGTGTCCTTTTAAAAAATAGAAAAACAATAATTAATGGCACCCTATTCTTTTGTCGCGTTTATGGAGGGATGGAAGTGGTCAAGTGGACATAGGACACGCAGACACAGTTGCATATGAATAGAAAAAAATAAAGGAAAAAAAATATTCCGACCTGCCGGATCAATAATCGTGTCCTTTTAAAAAATAGAAAAACAATAATTAATGGCACCCTATTCTTTTGTCGCGTTTATGGAGGGATGGAAGTGGTCAAGTGGACATAGGACACGCAGACACAGTTGCATATGAATAGAAAAAAATAAAGGAAAAAAAATATTCCGACCTGCCGGATTCGAACCAGCGACCTAAGGATTTATCTGCAACGACTACAGTCCTCCGCTCTACCAACTGAGCTAAGGTCGGTTCTTGACTATATCCTATGAGAATACTTTATATCTTATATCTAGGCCGATCCTTCATTATTCATGACGATTCGCTATGAGAATTCTTTATACCTTATATCGAGCCCGATCCTTCATTATTCGTGACAGTCCGCGGATATTTTTTTAACATACTTTAAATTGTTGAAGCACGCACGCGTGTGTCTGATCTTTCTATTTACTGAATACAACCCAATTCTATGCTACAACTACAAGATAGGGGGCAGCATAATAGTCGAATTGAGATAGAGAGGTAGGGAGTACCATCCTTCAGGCACCTGTGGCTTCAGTAATCAGGTATTCTTCATTACACGCTAGTTTGGAAATGTTATCGTATAAAAACATTAGGAAGCTTCCTATCCTAATTAGAGCCCATGCGACAATCATATTCCCTCCATGGGAGCAATATAAGTGTTTGGATGTAGTAACACAACCGAGCACACTGAAGACTTCCATTGACTTCCCAAAATTCAAAACAGCTACATGGTTTAACAATAAGTTTAATATTCGACTATAGAGAGGAACTTGTTCTTAACATCACCGAATGTACAATTTGGACAGTGATGCAAGACTCCAAAGTACAGCGCAACTACTTACTAAGGGCATCGGTCATTGGCATCTATTGGTTTATACATAATAAGGCTTCAGTTCCCTGGTACGTCCTTCATCTGGAACTTAAACATGTGATGGTGCCTGTTGACATCATTTTGTGAGTCAGGATCTTACTTCCTTTCTAAGTCGATGAGGATGCTTCCACTCCAAACTATTCGATGCACAATCTTGAGAGGGTCCATAGGGTTCGATAAAACATGTTCCATGTGAATCATTTTCCAATACAAAATTTGCTGAATATGCTGCTCAATACTTCTTCAGATATGTCCTCTCCACTAATGGTTGCAAGAGCAAGTGCAGCCTCTCTCAAGTCTATAGTCCAAAAGTCCATTGGTAACTGCTCATTGATTGATGACTCCAGTCGTTTGAAAGCTTCTTGGGTCCTCAGGAGCTGTTCAAATTGCCTCTGGAAAAACACAAAATGGAACGAGAATGCAGTCAGCAGTCTTTCGGACACATAACTTATTTGAAAGACAATCATATATCAGAACGAGAGTCAACAACTGCTCAAACAAGTTGTTGAACATACTGATTTACCTGATTTACAGTCCACCGTCGCCCCCCAGAAGGTACAGGCTCAAGACCCCTGACCTCTATTACAGCACTCTCCAACTCAGAAATGCCTTTGCCAGTTACTGCACACGTATGTACATGCTTTCTGAAGAGACCACTGAATTGTTCAAACTGTTTCCCAGAAACAAATGGTGCGCAATCTACCTTGTTGATAACAAGAACCATTGGAACTGAAATACCTGAAGACTTCTACTCCAAACAAGAATGAAAAAAGAAAGCAAATTGTGATTAGTACAATTTAGCAAGGGATAAACTCAAAAGGCCTCAAATGCAAGTTACTAACAGTCTTTCGAGAAAAAAAGCTACCAGTCGGAGAAGAAAGCAAAAAAATATTTGTGCCAGTACTGTCAGGAAAATTAATGAATGATACAAACCTTACCTTATTAATTAAAACATGCTCAATAAGTTTAGTATCATCATTAGTCCATCCATCAACAGAACTTATGGCCATTATAATCAGATCAGCTCCAAGTGCAGCAGCCTCGGATCTTTGCACGCCTATGTCCCAACAGAGTCAAAAATAGATGTCAAGACTAACATTAACATTTTGTCCTTACGCAACAGTGAATATGTACTCCAAGAACTAAAGTCTCACCAATTTTTTCCACGATGTCATCAGTTTCCCTTATACCAGCAGTGTCCAAAAGGGTAACAGGGATGCCATGAATTGAAACATTTGCTTCTACTACATCCCTCGTTGTTCCAGCTATTTCAGTAACAATAGCCCTTTCACTCTGCAAGCTAAACATTTAATCCCGATATCAACTAAAATGATTGCAATAAAAAACACGTGTTTGACACGAAACATTATTTTTAAATTATAGCATGCACTAGCGGAGCCACGGCAGGGACAGAAAAAAAATGGAGAAGAAATTTTGAGGAGGTTTTCCAGGGAAAGAAAAAAAAACGGAGAAGATCGAATAAAGCGAGACTACCACCGACTGTGGCCATCAAACACTTAACACCCCGACGGCCTCCACTCTGGTTATTTTTCTGGCTGTTATTTGCCGATCGAGTAGCCTATTAGGTCCAACATTTTCTTCTTCCTTTGTTTTCAAAATTGTTTTTTATTAAAAAATTATCGCCCCCCCCCCCTCCCCACCCTTTCATGTCTGGCTCCGCCACACTGATAGTATATGCAATAAAAAATAAGTAGTAGTAAGAACACAGGCATATCTTTGTTCCACAAAGAACACGTTGAGCTCTAGCCTACTTTTACATCTCCAAGCAAATTTCATGGCATTAAGGGATCCATAGCTTTCCCCTTAAAATTCAAAGTAGAGAATACAGTTCATGAGTCACACTCACACATGAAGGTACAAACAATATAACGGATTGCCATAAAAGGAAAACAAGATATGTTGGAAACACCAAAAAGATAAATGAAAGAGGTATCTAAGTGTATACCTTACTCCAAGCATTGAGAAGACTTGATTTGCCAACATTTGGGCGGCCAATTATTGCAATCTGCACAAAATTATCAATGCATTCCTCAACTTCATTATGTTTCTTTTCAATTTTGATATTTGAGAATAGCCCATAAATAACGCAAGGAAAAATTACCTGTAGACCAGATTGTAACAGCTTATCATAGTTCGAAGTGTCCAGAGCATCCTGAACCTCTAGCTTCATAGAATTAATTTTGCTTACAAGCATCTTTGGGTCCAAAGGAGGCATCTCATCTTCAAAATCTAGACGAGCCTCTATTTCAGTTAGCAACTCAATGCACCTTGACCTCAACGATTTCACTAGAGTAGAAAAGCCTCCCTACATTCAAACATATAAATTCAGGCATTGTGTTGACGCCCTTGGCTCCTTCATGGCACCTCAGATGCCATGCTTGCCAGAGAAGCAGAAACAAGTGGATCTAAGATTCCAATAGAAAGGAAATCCGATGTAAAAGGATACGGTTTAGCTACATCTAATTTGGAAAGGAAAAGGCCTCTTGTAGATTAATGTTTAAGCTAAACCCAAAAGTGGAATGCCTGAGCATACTTGATCAGCTTTTCTATACATCAACGTAAAGATTTTAAACACGAAAGACACCAGCATCTCCAGTGACTCATGTGTTGTGTTTTAAGTTCTTCTAAGCCGTGAAATACCTGGATGCCAGCCAAAGCCGAGTCTGCAGCAGCAGCTGACTTAGCTGAAATAAGTCTTGACACATTCTCAGCTTGGGCCAAGTCCAATCTCCCATTCAGGAAGGCACGAAGTGTGAACTCACCTAGAAAGATGACACAAATTTGTGATCAATTCGTGGACGGCAGCAAAAATTTAAATATTGACTAATCATTTGGTTCCAGCAACTAATGATCTACTATAATTGATAGCATCATTTATCAAAGCCAGAAAGAACAATAATTTTCAAGGTGCATTCGCTTTGCACAATGTTTTCCTAAGCAGAATTAAACTCCGTTTAAAAAGCATCTAAACGCTAGCCGGGCGACCAAAATGTCATTTGGCCTGATTAAACGCCCGTTTAAACAGATTAAACATTAAATGATGGTTGACTGACTGTCTACCCTTTACCGTCTACATTTTCATGGCCTTTGCACAAAGCCAAATCAATGAACAGAGGATAAGCAAGCAACGAACCAGGATCCGCAAGCCTTGCGCCAGCTTCCAAGCAAGCTCCGAGCACGCGCCGCAAGCAGAGGTCGTTGCCATGGCACTGAAGCTCCACCACATCCTCCCGGGTGTACGACCTTGGAGCCAGCATAGGCACCACCAAGACCTTCCGTCAACCCCAAGATCAGTTTTCGCAGCTTGACACACAGATAGAGAAGCACCAGAGCAAACGCACAGCGGGGCGCAGAGCATACCTCGTCGATGACGCCGCCGTCCGCGTCCAGCGCGAGCCCGTACTCCACGAAGTGGCTGCGAGGGCGCCACGGCGCCGGGGCCCTCCGGACGGGGCGGCATTATACGAAGTTATACGAGTGCTTGATCAGCACGGGCATCAGGGAGGTTTCTAGTCCACCTGGCAACAGGGGATGAAATCACGACTTGTGGGTAAAGTGGCGCGACCTTTGTAGAGAAGTAAAACTGTCATGACAGCCGTGCTCACGGTCAAGAGCGGCCTGGAACCCTCTCATGATTAGATGGATGTTTGGAAAGGATGGAGATGGTTTGATGGTCTGGATGGCTTTATGGATGGTTCATGGTTGGTTGGTTTGGTGTGGTCGGTTAGTTTTGGAACCTATGGGTTGGGTGGTTCAGCCTCACACTTAGTAAATAAATAGGTTGCATTTTAAAGTTGTGAAATAAAACGTGCTTTCTGCAATAAACCCTATAGCCTTCCTTGTCTTGCCCTCATGTCATTCTTTCCACACTTGCTGAGTACTCTATGTACTCACGGCTATCCCCTCCCCTACATTGTTCAGCCACAGGAAAAGCAAGGAGGAACCATGAAGATGATGGAGTGGAGTCCTAGGCCTGCGAGTCTTCCGGTTGACTTCCTGTGGAGTTGAAGGGCACCGACGCTTAGATTTATTCTGCTGCAATGTAATTTTCTTTTAGACCTACGGGTCATTCATGTGATATATTGTCGATTTAATAAAGATATTGTTCATTTATCACATATATTGTCCTGTGTGCGTGAAAACTTGATCCTGGGCACGCATACAGATGAATTCGGTTTCGGTCGTTGGAACCGGGTGTGACACTTCAGCTGCGGAATGCCTGCAGCGCCGTCGATCCAGGATCCGCAGTTCTTATCCGCCCAAGAGATTTAGACGTAAAATCCTTTGAAGCTGAATTTTACTCTGCATAAATTTGCTAAGCTTTTGGTCAAGATTTCGAACACATTTGTAGCAATATCCCAAGGTTCATCTTCCACTCACTGCACCATGGTAAGTTAATTTACAGAAATGCTCTCAGATAGTGTTGCTAACCAAGCTCACACAAGAAAATCTGCAAAACTTTTTTGGCCCAACGTTAAAATGAAGTAAATTATTTTCTGCTACTTCACAAAAGAGGAAACTTGAGTTGTGTTAAAATATTAGAGTGAAGTGCACAGCCGGTCCCTAAACTTATCCGGTTGTGTCAGTTAGGTCCCTCTACTTAGAAAATGCTGATTTAGCATCCTTAAACTTGTTCTATTGTGTCACTTAAGCCCCTCTACTTATATTGACATCCCTAAACTTGTCTAGACTGTGTCACTTAGGTCCAACTAAGGCTCAAACCCACCGGACATGACACAAAAGTGATGCATGGAATTATATTAGTACTCGATTAAGTGTGGTTCTTTCATTGTTATTCTTTTAAACCCTTTTATCTTTTTTGCATGTGCTTTAAAAACAGAATTTCACATATACTTTTTGAGCGATATAAACATTGGCCACCATACTTTAGATTTTGCATGTATTCGCACTATTTGAGAGTTACATTTTAGATTTTATATGTACCAGCTCACATTACTTCTCACACACATGTTGCAATAGGCAACATGATTTTTGTTTCTTTTCAAAGTGTCCATATTAAGCCCTCAACTCTTGTCAAGGATTTAAAATCACCCTTCAACTAATATACATTTTTAAAGGGAATGCAATATATTATGCACCTTAAAAGTATATGTCAAATGCTAATTTGTATGATACCAATACAATTGTATGGCGGTGCATTTCTATGTCTGATGTGTCATATCGGATCGGTTTT
>LAPY01005233.1:0-12944 GCA_000970635.1 Eragrostis tef | reverse complement strand
ATTATACGAAGTTATACGACAATACAATTGCATGGCGGTGCATTTTTATGTCAGATGGGTCATATCGAGTCGGTTTTAGTCTAGTTGGACTTAAGTGACACAGTCGGACAAGTTTAGGGATGTCAATATAAGTAGAGGGACCTAAGTGACACAACAGAACAAGTTTAAGGATGCTAAATTAACATTTTCTAAGTAGAGGGACTGAACTGACACAGCTGAACAAGTTTAGAGACCGACTGTGCACTTTACTCAAAAGATTAATACGAAGGAAAATGAAACTGAAGAAGCAATCAACTATGGAGCATATCCAGTAGAAGACTTAAACTGATTACATATACCTAAAAATTTACAAATGCTACTATTTATTGTCTGAGCAGGGGAATAATTTTTTGATTGTTTAATAATCTACAAGTTGAAGGTAGGCCGTGAGGACAATTTTTTGCTCTCATGATATTGTTATGGAAATCAAACATCCTGGGTTAGTATGTCCCCCCATGTTGAGGTTCTGTCTACGGATCTAGAAGAGGAAAAAATGAAAAATCTTGGTCGAAGTGTCGTTTTGTACAACATGATCCTTATAATATATTTAGGGGAATAGATAGATTTGAGCTTATTGCAATATTATCTAGGTAGTTGCATGCTTATTATATAAGGTGGATCTGGAGACGAAGGTTCCAAAGATGTGATCTGGAGAAGCTTTGCGGCACGTCTATACACACTATAGGTTATGATTTCTTCTTTATATTGAGATAATTGCCTCTCTACCCCTATTATAATCTCTAACTACATAATTGTCCCTGCCTTTGGAAAACGTATTGCATGTTTGTCCCTAAAAGTTGCATGTTTGCCTATGAAAAACGGGGAAAAATATGCAACTTTAGGGGCAAATGTGCCAAGTTGGAAAGATGAGGCCAAACGTGCAACTAGAGATCAAAACTGGGGTGACACTCTTATATATTTATATATTTAGTAAATAATGGAGATATAAAGATCTGCATCTGCTTGTTTGATCTGTTGAACCTAATATATAATTTTGTTCCTTCAAGAAAATGAATGTGCTTAATATAATCAAATCGACATGAAAATATTATTAATATTGGACAACGTATAGATTAATTAGTATACAAGGCCTGTTTAAGTGATGAGAAAGCTAGCACATGTTACATTGAAATGCTTATTGGTGACTTAGTAGCCATACAGTGCAATATCACGCTCTCGTGTATCCACTGCTGATTATTGCCAGCCTCGTACTTAAAAAGTAAGCTTTAGAAGATTTGATGTTCCTTTTTTTGAGGATCTAGAACACGAATCTCAAGAGGACAAATATCAAGGTGATGAAGACAAGACACATTTATATGTGATGCTGAAAATAATGTAATAGTGATACCAAATGATTAAGAAAATGTGCATGCTACCTTTTGTAGTCCTCCAATTTATCATGATCTAACTAGTAGTTACAGCAATACGTTTTAGTAATACATTAAAATATTCAATTATTTGTGATGAATTAGGTGTTTATGTATGTATTATTAAGTGTGGGTTTATTCTTATATCTGGTCCTTGTTTATTCTTTGAAATATTTATGTTGTTTTTCATAGAATTGTAGTGTATAGTTATTTTTTTTATAAGGAAGTGTATCTAGTAGACATTGTGACGCATAGACAATTTGAAATGATACTCATTATTTCAAACACTCAATAAGTATGATCAAAATATAATTACCCTCCACCAAAATATTATATTTCACACCATTGTAAAAGTGAATGGTTTGTACGTTATGAATTGCAAGAAAGTGCTTCTTTTATGGGATCCATATTTAAACTCATGATCATTCTGAGAAGGAGGGGTTAGCCTTCTTTGGCGACATCGGGAAGCTAAGGCAAATTTGGAGCATCAACAATTACATGGTGTCCAGACCTAATTAAGGGTACGGACTCGGACTAAAGCTATTACACAAGATGTCCTATACATGGAGAAGTAACTTAGGTGAAATACCACTAAGAAAAATGACGCAAGAAGACCACCCATATAACTGGAAATCATTGTGGCAAACTAGCATGTTGAATCTGCCTGAACCCGACAGACTATATGTTGAGACATGAGAGTTCTGGTGGAAATGTTCTTCATGGCGATGATGCTAGCGAAACTTGTCTTGCAATGTCAGTATAGAAGGCCAACCCTCAGATGATCCCGAAACTTGCCTTCTCAATCTCACTATATAAGGCCAATCCTCAGAGTGCACTTGCTTGCAGGAAGGGCTTTTTCCACTGTCACCATTACCTTTTTTTTTGCAAACTACACATTTTCCTTTATTTTTTTTCGAGTTGATATAGATGCCACTACTTTGCTTACGTGGCAGTTGAGGATACAGATGCCACTACACATTTTCCATTAATGCATCTCTTTCTCATTAAGCAACAAATATGTCGAGAGTTCCTAGAGTATCTCATCTCTCCGGCCCTGTCCTTGTGGTGCGGCCGTGCCACGCCACAGCTTGGGCTCAAGGCTGCTTAATCTATGCTCATGACAGTAAGTAGAGTACGTGTTCACAGCAGCAGAGCTACACCATTTGCAACACAATCGGTGCCCATTTTTGCATTAAGCGACATGGCCTCCGTAACTACTGCTATCATTGTATAACATTGTAACACTGTTACATGATACAAACAATGGAGTACAAACATGCCTGCTGTAATCCATATCACTTTAAGGTTCTTGCATTGACTTTGAACTGCAGAAACGCACAGCATCCGCAACCGTGAGGAAAATGTGATTGTTTCCAATGTGTTCGGTGAGTTTGGATGCACGGAGCTTTTCAATGACGATGGAACCAGGATTTGATAAGATGAGCTGCCAAACATATAAAAAAAACACATTAAGGTTGAATCTTTGTGCATTACAACACAAAACATTAAGGTATTTTGTATCTTTTATGGTACTCTGTTCTATTAAAGCAATGAAAAAGTATTACGACAGCTTAAAAATTGTTTTCCAAGTCATTTGGCTTTTATTGTAGCGAATACCTGAATCTCCTTCTTCTGAAGACTCTTGTATAGATCTTCAAGGGCATGAATGCCACTTGTATCAATATCTATAACCGCTGCACGAATTATTTTATTTGGCATGAATCAGTACAATCTCTTCTAAAACTCTTTTGCTATCAGATCAATCAGAACATTATACTTACGTGACATCTCAACTATCAAGAAATTGATTCTAGCCAGCCCCATTTCCTTGGCTTTGTCTTCTTCATCAGTCAACCACCTAAGAATTCTGGAATGGAGCACCAGACATCATGTTTATTCCACTGTTATTAGTCAAGTTCTACATGCAACACAGGGTGAAATATAGCATGTACCTCTCTCGGACATAGTTGGAGTTGGAAAAATAGATAGCAGAATCAACCCTCACAATTACCACTCCAGGAACATGCTTTGCATCGGGATACTGATATGTGTTCCTGTATATTGTGGTGCCTGGAAGGTTACCAAGCAGCACAGTCCTTGGTCTTGTTACTTGGAGTAGTATTTTGGCAAATGAGATTGACACCTGCGATTATTGAAAATATTAAGTCACTTAACCCCTGTACCAATGCTTGGATAGTCAAAAGTGGGATGAGTCCTCACAGCAATCAAGAGTCCTATCTCAACAGATGCGAAAATCACACCGAAAAATGCTCCCATGCAAGCGACGAAATCCATTTTGTCAACTTTCCAAATGAGAATTGCTGCTTCATAGTCCACAAGGCCAATCACAGCAGAAATAATGATTGACCCTAGGATGGCATTCGGGGTATACTTGAAGAGTGGTGTGATGACCAAAAGGGTTAGAAGCACAACTGCTGACATAACCACATTAGAAACTGATGTTTGGCAGCCAGCCATGAAATTGACTGCTGAACGAGAGAAAGAACCTGAAATAAAGGCAGCACATATGTTGTAAGACCGTAATATCGAATGGTTTACCGCTTCTCTATCCAGCAAGGTTGACATAACTACCTGTTGCGATATAGCAAGACGTCATCGAGCCTACAACATTCATTGTTCCAAGTGCGACCATCTCCTTGTTTCCATCTAACTGGTAGTCCTTCAGAGTAGCAAATGTCCTCCCAATTGCCACAGCTTCCTGATAAATTATTAACACAAGTGTCGATTTGCATTCTGAAAAGGCATATGAAAGAAAAGGACAAGATGACTTTGTAATGCATACATACTGTCAAACCGATCATGCCGCATACAACACCAATCTTGAAACCTTTTGCAACAAACGGACCAGTGAAGTATATCTTGTGTGCAGATGATTGGTTGATGCCCTTTTTGATGTGGTTCACCTGTGTTGAAGAACAACAAAAAATAATTTCATTCATCAATACATGATCAACATGAATTCAAGAGCCTTGGGAAGACCCATGTGACCCACGGCTAAATATATAGCTGTGGTAGTTATTCACAAACCCACTATGCTCCTTAAAATAAAGACACATATATACTTTGTCCTGTAGTCCCATGTAGTCTTAAGAAAAAAAAATGAATTGAGCCTTGACAGTACTAACTTGAGTACTTACTATCTGAACACCTTGCTTGTCAGCGCGAGTAATATACACAAAAAAGGTAGCAAGAATAACTGACGTTATAGGAGCAATAGCTGGCACCCAGAAAAACTTCTTGTTCTTTTTCCCCTGTGTATATAAAACATCAAAAGTAAGTTTGGAAATATTTTAAATAGATATGTTTAAGCCAAACTTTGTGAAAAATAACAGATGCTTACAATGTACTTCGCAAACAGAAGAAAGGTAAGGAAAGCAACACCGATCACAATTGTCTGCCAGTTCCACTGAATATTCAAAAGAATTCACTGTCAGATATTAATGTAACTTAGATTGAGAAAAGTATCTCCGTCAGGCTGTGTCAAGTTCAAGATAACTACCCCATGATGAACTGAACCCCAAACAGACTCCATAACAGATATTATGTCAGTTTTCTTCGTAAAATCCCTGATTCCCAACACATATTTCAGCTGCTGCAAGGCAATAGTGATGGCTGCTCCCCCCATGAATCCAACAATTGCAGCATGCGACAAGAATTCGATGAGGAAACCTAACCTGAAAAATAAGTTTTAATGCACCTAATTGTATCTGCACGTTTATTAAATAAATAATGTTGCATCGTGTACCTTAGAAATCCCAGGGCTGCTTGAGTGATACCAGCAAAGAAGGTTGCTGTAAAAGCAAGGCGCAAGTATTCCTCCTTGTTTTTACTAGAGTCGACCTCATTTTGTAGAAGTGAACCTAGTAGAAGAGAAACAACTGCAACTGGCCCAATTGCTATATCCCTTGAGCTACCCATTGCAGCATATACCAATGGGGGAATGAAGCTAGAATCTGAAACCAACAAACAAAAAAGTGACGGATTATAGTGTCATCGATAAGACATCATAATTTGACAAGCAAAAAAACATCAATACAATTCAGGAACAGGTGAAACTTACAAAGCCCATACTGTGGATCCAAATTAGCCAGCTTTGAGTAACCAATATCCTATGTAATCGAACACTTTGTGTCAGGTTCAGTTAAGTAGTAAAATTATAGGTGGCCAATCAACCTTGATACCTGAGGAATGCAGAGACTTGCAATGGTCAATCCGGCAATCAGATCACCTTTGAACTTGCTAAAGTTGTAGGTCCTGCCCCACTCAAAGACTGGAAACAGGAACTGCAACCCCATCATAAATTTTGTTGGTCCGGATTGGTCCTTGTACTGCCGTAGTGGGTTGTCATGGAAGAAAGTTTCCTTCAATGTGTCGGTTAACTCTCTTGTGAAGTTCCTCCGAGGAGGATAGCCAACCTTATACATCAATGGTGCTTCGGACGGGTTATAGGATGGAGGCGGTGTCGTCATGTTAGCTTCATTTCCTGTAGCCTCATCTATACTGTGGTGAACCATCTCTGGGTACTGAAACTGGTTAACCTGAGAGCTGAATCAAGTTTAGCAACAGACAGAGTTTTTTGACTGTCAAACAGAACAGAGTTTCAAATAATATGCGAGAGTATTACCAAGTTGCATCAACAGGAACAAGAAGGAAGCCCATTATCATTGACAGGAAAAGAAACAAGTGCAAACAAAGAACAGTGGGGCTCTATCTGATGTGAATAGCTGAGTTCAGTTACTCTCCTTTATATAGTATATCAAAAAGTTCATTCATCCTTGCTTTTCGTTTCCTGTCACTAACTACATTTTGTTAGCCATGTACTATTATTATTGAAAGTACCACATGCTTCTCAAGTTGCATGCCAAATTTATAGTGCTAACAATGGCCGCAAGCAAAAATGTTGAATTGTTCACAAATTTCCGTTCTGAGACTTTTGATAGAGACAGCCCCTAAACACAATCGAGTACCAAGATGTGGAGTAGTATATTTGTAAACTACAGCAACTTTAATGCATGAAAGTACCTTTTTAGATAGTCATCTTCACCTGTGCAATCTAAACTGTCAAAAATGTATTGGTAGCGAAAAACTTTAGTTTTGAGTCTTTTGACTATAAATATTACGTACCATCACTTTTGTTTACTAGAAATTTACAGTCTTTACTATCTGAGAGGACCATAACCGAATCAACATTACAGGTAACTTTGGGTGAATATCGCTTATGACTTCATATCAGTACTAACGGCAACAAATTACTATCTGAGAGGACATAACCGAATCAACATTACAGGTTATATTTTTTTCTAGTGGAAACTCTTCACCGAAGCCAGATAAGCTGGGACGTGAAGAACAGTCTGAATATCACGGTATACAGTAAAGTGAAGTACGTTTCATTCACACAGAAATATCTAGTGGGCAAGGTGAAATTTTGAACTCTGAACTAGTGCTAGCAGACCAGGAACTGATAAGAGTATTATCCAGTCAACTTTGTGCCTGTCCTGAAATTAATCAAGGCAGCAAATATCTCACGTGACTCCATATACTTCTATAAAACGTATCCAAAATCAAAGCAGAGAAATATTTGCATGGTTTTGGCATGTACACAAATAAAAACCCATCTTCCACTTTGTTTTTTTTCAGGACGATTCAATGGAAAACGATGAAGAGGCGAGGCAGGGTTCTTCCGCAGAACCAAGAACACTCCGCACAGCTTACACAGTGCAAACGAGTAAAAACAACCGTTGCATGGAATCAATCATTACCACCACACTAGTTGGTCAAGCATAATAAACAGGGGAAATAAGGCGATTTCCCGTTTCCCTTGCTCTTGACGACAGAAATGAAAACAAAATGATTTGCCAAACAAAAAGGGACAGGGGCTCAACAGGTGGCTAGAAAAGGCAAAAATTTTCCAAGGAAAGAGAGATTCAGAGCGCAGATTTTACCGGAGTAACGGAGGATCCCTTTCAGCGCCCGGTCCTGAGCGCCAATGGATCCCCTAGCTTCCTTCAAGAACGCCGCATTTGGCTTCAGGCCAGGGACGCCGCACTGCAGGCGGCCGCGTTACCAACGAGGAGGAAGGAGAATGCGAGTTACGCCGAGAAAAAAAAAATCTACGAGGATCGAGTGATCACTCTTTCGTTCTCACGGATGGCGAGGCCAGTAATGAAAAAGATCCCAGGGATTTTTCTCTGCAATTAATATAAGCGCGCAAAAATCATTGGGACGCCATCTGTGTCGTGAGGTGACGGGAGAGAGGGCGTCACGGCAGAAGTCCTTGTGGGCTCCACGGCAACGTTGTGTGAAACGGGACGCTGTCAGGTGGGTCCGGCTCCCGGTCAACGGTCGTTGGGGTGAACTGTGCGATGGGAGGCAGGACCGCAGGAGCGGTAGAGAGGGAAGAATGGAAAGGCAAGCGCTGACCTCTGACCGTGGAATAGTCGGAGGGTTACAGTGACAGGTGGGCCAGGCTATGGAAAAACCGTAGGGGCGCGTCGCTGTAGCTTCGCCGGACGGGCGCGTAATGAGGATGGAAACGCGTCCCTGTTCATCATGGGCGTCCGAGATTAGGAGAACCGGGAATCGGATGTGAAGAAAAAAGGAGCGCAACTATCAAAACTTTGAATTCAGGGCTAGTTTTAGAAAAATCATGCTCAATCGGCTACCACATCATTTGTTATAGGATACTTTCATAATTTGATCTAGTGATCAAGTATCTATTTTAATAGCTGGGGACCTAGAAGACACACGAGAAAAGTTTAAAAGACTGCTGGTGCATTTTACTTGTTGGGATTTAGTGATCGGCAATGTTGTATCTATTATGCGTACGAGTAGTATGGATATTTTAATCCATATATGTTGCTGGTTATGTTCCATTTGTCAAAATGATGTTTTGTCCCAATGCTATTGGAGTACTTCTTTTTTGACTGAACGCTATTGGAGTACTTGCATAATATTTTCTTTGTTTGTAAATATTTTACGTAGCATTATTTCCAATAATGTCGCATCTTTCGTCCGATTATTCTTTTGGTGTACTTGAATAATATATTTCCATGCGCCTTAAACGCTTCACTTGTTGACATATGCTTGCCAAGTTGTTGATTATGTTCAGACGGAAGACCATGGAGTCAACATATGCAGGTCATTATTGCGGCCATCTTTTGAAAAATGAAGGTCCCGTTCGTTTCTTTTAGCACTAAATTTTAGAGAGTTCTAAACAAAAAGAATCTAGTACTAAATAAAGTCTAATGACAAAACTTTTTCCAGATTGGCAAACGTTTCTTGCATAGACAGTAAACACTGTGCTAGTGTTGCTCGCCGGTCGTCACTGGCAAGGATTGTTCATAGGACAGTTGTGACAGCATATGCGAACTTGCTTGTCTTTCTCCTGCGGTAAAGTACGCCAAATCATCGTGCTTACTGATGAATGGTCATCAAATTAAGTGCCTTAGACATACTACCTTCGTCTCACAAAAAATGGTTTTCTGGATTTGTTTTAAGTCAAATTATCCTAAGTTTGACAAAATTTATTGAGAATAGTATCAAATAGTTTGGTCTCACAAATTTGCTCACAAATATTGTTACTTTTTGTAGAAGCTTGATAAAACTTAAAATAGTTTGACTTAAGACAAACTTGTGATGTCATCTTTTTAGACGGAGGGAGTAATGGGTTTGGATTTAAACACAGGTTTAGTACAAACTTTAAATAAATACCAAAAATCGAAATTGTAACCCCTTCTTGCAAAATAGTCCTAACTTAATGTGCTCGGAAAGTTAAATTATTATTTATGTACATTTAGGTTGGATTGTTATTACAATTAATAGAAATTCAAAGAGTCTGATTGGAGTACGCTGAAACATAAAATTCCTTGTATCCTACTCACTATTAACTACGCTATCAAATTACCACGGCTTCAGTCGAAAGTTGACGCAGATGTTCTGGAACACTAAGCCCTTTCTAGGGCATGGGCACTTCTTCCATTATTGTACTTTTGAGAACACCGTATCAAACCATGATGAGATCCTTTTTTTTTCCTTTCACATCTACGTCTTATATATGGAGGTTTTCCAAAGAAGGAACGACATAACGCAACTGTTAAATCCTTTTGAAAGCATGTGGTTGCAGTTTTTTGCTTCCCTTAACTCATTACTCCTACCGAACTTGGACTAACCTGCAAAAGCTAACTATAGATAGATATAATATAGTGTAAACAAGTATCTAAACTTGGACTAATCTGCACGTCAGTTATGTTGACGTGTGGCTTCGAACTTGCAGACCAAGACTAGTCTTTGGTTTACATACTACCTATAGCTTTCACAAAGGGGTATATCCGCCGGCGTGCCTCATTACTTAACTGATCTGAAAATCAGATCTTTTCTTGATTAAAGACATTGAGAAACGACATTTGCTTCAGCTGCGCTTCTGTAATGCAAATGTCGTTTCTCAATCAATTACTTGGTGTTGATTCCAACTGATCCAGTGGTAAAGTGGTGTTTTGTTTTTTTTTTGATTACGCAGTACAACTCAGACACTCACAACGCACGCACACTCATCCCTATGAACGCACAAACGCAAATCCTACCGCTAAAAGCACAAATGCCGTTAAATCTTAAAAAATTCGCTCTCACCGGGAGTCAAAACCAGGAACTCAAAGGTGCTACTTGGGTGTCTTATCCACTAGGCCAAGACCCCTTTCGCAAGAAGATTTTTGTTATTTCACCCATGTAACCGGTGAGCTTTGACGTAATGCCCACCTAAGAATGGGCTTCGTTATTATGCCCATGAAACCGATGCTTTGACCGGTGGAATGCCCATAGCAGCTATATTACTTTTGTTTTTCTCTTTTTTGATTTAAAGGCACGGGGAAAAGACCGAACTGCCCCTCTTCCTTGCTGAAAGGTTTCCCCCTCTATCTGCGCCATTGCGTTGCACCAAATCACCACTCTCCATGTGAAAAAAAATAATATTAAAACATCATTGTCACGATTCATCATGCGAACATGGTTCAGATTTTTTTAATAAAAATCTGCATGGTCTATTCTTCCTTTGTCGACCAACACTTCTTTTCTCAAGAGGCGCACCTATTTCAGTTGCTAGGTCAACTTTGGGCCATTGTGATTTGTCTGGAAGTGGTTCTATTGGTCTCTTGTATGCATTTCTGAACCTTTCAACGGAGTAGTACTCATCTACAAAGTCCTCCATTCTGATATCCCTTGTTGGTTGGGCTGTAACTAGACACAAAGCATGCTGACACGGCTTTCCTGTGTGTTGCCACTCTTCACATGAACATTCATGTGTTCGTGCTTTGACAACTTGCATTACTGGACATGTCAAGTATTTGTGCAACATAATCATCACAATGAGTAACCATCAAGTGACCAAGGCCCCTAGTTTGTGCTGTCAAGACATGAAGTACAACAGGTAGTATTTTACCATGTAGCCTTCGTCCAATTCTTCTCCTCTTGCACCATAAAACCATAAGCATCTCTCTCAATTTATCAGCAAGCTCAGCCACAGGCAATCCCTTTATCCCTTTGATCCACTTGTTAAAAACTTCAGCAATGTTATTAGTGTCATAATCACATTTAATGGCTGGATTGAATGCACTTCTCATCCACTTGAGTTTGTGATATGTCTCTAAATATAGCTTTGCTGCTGGATTTTCTTTGACTATGGACATGTGATGCTCATGGACATCTTTCCTATACGCCCTTCCTGCAGGAAACATGTTCTCCACCACCAAAAGGTCTCTTAAAATAGTTGTCCATTAGGTGTTTGAAGCATTCTCTTCGTTCAGCCATGGGGAATACATACTTCACAGCATTTTCTAATCCTTTGCAAGCATCAGTGGAAATAGAAAGTAGTGAAAGGTCTCCTATAGCCTTGTGCAGTTGCGTCATGAACCAACACCAATTATCTTCTGTTTCTGAATCAAACAACCCATATGCTACAGGATACATCCAGTTATGTCCATCAATGCTACAGGCTGCAGGTAAATGACCACTCCATTGCCCATTAAGTGCAGTAGAATCAATGCTAAGATATGGTCTACATCCCTCAAGAAAACCAGCAATGCAAGGAGCAAGTGCACAGAAAAATCGACGAAAATAAGGAAGACCTTCTTTCACTTCGACATCAATTTCAATCACACTCCCCGGCATCTTACTCATTACCTCAGCCTTCCAATTGTAAAGTAGACCAAAACTCTCTTTCCAACTGCCATATAATTCCTTCATTGCCTTTTGCACTTCATTCCAAACTGTGTCATAACCAATAAGACACTTGAATTGATCTTGCAGCTTGATTTGGATGTTCTTAACAGACACATCAGGGGTCTTGTAAAGGATTCTAATAGCCTTTGAAGCAACCCATTTAGCACTAGGAGCAGTTGTCAGCCTTCGACTGCTGGATGCACAATCATGACCTTCTCTCCACACAGTTACCTACAAAAGAAAAAGTTTATCAGCAAATTATAACAATAAGATTTCTCGATTGTAGAAAATAATATGGCAAATAGAAAAGCTTGTGAGAAAATCATTACAATGACAGTCTTTGACCCTGGGCGAACTGGCTTTGCATGCACATGCCAAGTACAAGTCTTGGCACCTTTACAATAGCCATCATATCTTTTTTTATCAGTTTTCCCTACATGCAAATCAAATTCCTTGTTCATAGCATATTGGCTTACAGCAATCCTAAGGTCCTCCATCGAGGGAAACAAAGTGCCTAGCTGGAATTCAAGATTATCTGGGTCATACTTAATCATCATCTCAGCTGGAATGTGATCATCCACAGGAATGGCTGCACCATCATCATCAATTTCGAGATGTGGAACTGCAGAAGCACTACGCATGGAAGCATTTCTCGCCTTCTCATCGTCAGCTTTCAAGCCCAAAAATTCATACAAATGTTCATCACTAGCAACTTGTAACCTCCCACCATCATCAGCATCATCAGCAGGTTCAATAATTTGTAAGAAATCCCAATCAATTTGCAGACCCACCTCATCAATGTCACCATCGATAACTGTTTCAATGATAGGCTGGGCAATCCTACAACACAAATATTTGCACATTTTCAGTTTACTCTCAAATTTCAGTTCATTTTTAGACAACCCAAAGAACACATAATTTTCTTACAATGCACGTGCAACATCTGATTCATTCTCCAAACCATTCACCCTTTCTTCATCCTCAATGCCATGGTCAGACCCGCCCAGAGCCACAATCCAACCACCCACTACACCTAGGGTTTCAACCATTGCATATTTTTCAAGGCAAATCGAAACAATATTGCTACTAGATTGTAAAATTAGAAGAAAAGGCAAATTAGTAGCACACCTTGCAGCTGCTCCAACGAATCGAGGACGAACGCAGCTTTACCGGCCCCAACCTGGGTCGTTGTCGCATCGGGCGGGGAGACGGGCGCCTGGGGCGACCTCGCGCCGAGAGGGTGTTGACGGTCGTTACGGACCAATTCCGACAGTCAATTAGCTCAATAAATGAGAAGGACTGGACATT
>LAPY01005231.1:8382-19684 GCA_000970635.1 Eragrostis tef | reverse complement strand
CGGTCTCCGCCGCGGCTTCCGCCGCCGCCGCCGCCGAGGCGCCGTTACCCATGACGCCGCGCTTCAGCCGGGCCACGCGGCACCCCGGGGGCGCCGCGTCCGTGGCGCGCGTCTACGCCGACGCCAACGCCCAGCGTCCCAAGGAGTACTGGGACTACGAGTCGCTCGACATCCAGTGGGGGTAGGCATGGAGCTGGAGCTTGCCCCGTGCTCTCCAGATTTGGGGCTAAGGATTTCGTTCTGATGTTCTGTGGTCTCTGTGTGTGCGTGCAGCGAACAGGATGGGTACGAGGTGCTGCGGAAAGTGGGGAGGGGGAAGTACAGCGAGGTGTTCGAGGGGTTCCGGCCTGGGAGCGAAGAGAAATGCGTCATTAAGATCCTCAAGCCCGTGAAGAAGAAGAAGGTAAGGCTTTCTGGCTGAAATTGCTTTAGTTGCGTCGCGTCCAATCAGTGTAATGTGCCATTGTTCGAATCATAAATCATGGCCTCCATGTAGTAGAAACTAGAATATACAATTGCCTTGTAGTCTAGGCAGTTTATAACAGCTAGATAGTTCCTTCAACTGTAGATGCGTGTGATATGGCAGGTAGCATGAAGCAATGCTCAGAAAATGGGTCCCTTGCAAAATCTGTGAATCTTGATTTGCTAATTGCATTGTCATCTGCTCGTGATTATTGGAACCTTTTTATGCTGCCTGGCTAAACTGTACCGTTAACTAGGGCAAGTTGATTTTTATGCATTTGGTTATCTCTTTGCCTAGGTTTTAGTGACTTCATAATGGTTAATGTGCATCTTTTTTATGATGTTACAGATAAAGAGGGAAATAAAGATACTTCAAAACTTATATGGTGGGCCGAATATTGTAAAGCTACTCGATGTTGTCAGAGATGATGAATCAAAGACACCTAGTCTGATCTTTGAATATGTCAACAACACTGACTTCAAAGTGTTGTACCCTACACTAACTGATTATGATATCAGATATTATATTTTTGAACTATTGAAGGCAAGAATCTGATACTTGAACTTCGTAGGCTCTCTCCTTCCTTAATTATTTTTCAGTCAACGCCATATACGTTCTAACCCTCCTATTTCCTTCAGATTGCATTCAACTTGATGGTCTTAACTTTCCAGGTATTTGTGTAGGCACTAGATTACTGTCATTCACGAGGTATCATGCACCGAGATGTCAAACCTCACAATATCATGATTGATCATGAGAAACGCCAACTTCGTCTGATTGACTGGGGTCTTGCTGAGTTTTATCATCCTAAGATGGAGTACAATGCCAGAGTTGCTTCAAGGTCAGTTGCCTTGGCTTTGAAATTTGAGTTTTCTTTGTCTTGTTCATCTTGTTAATAAGCACATCTTTATTTGACCAATTATCACATCATGGCAGCACTCATGCATCTATCATGAGATTTTTTTTTTAAAAAAAAAAATCGATGTAATGATCTCACCCGCTATATATTACTTCAGTAGGCTTGTGGGACATGATAGGATTTTGATACGTATTTATATTTGTTCTGGTTCATCTCTTTGTCCATCATTAAAAGAGTCATTCAGGTACTGATTTTTACAGTAGGTTGTGTTATACACGCCATATCGATACTCCCTCCAGTCACATTTCTTCGATGTTTCAGACAATGTCAAACTATGACCTCAGCCTGTTTCCTTTTTCTGCGTTTGACTTACCACATCCATTGCTATTTACAGATGCTACAAGGGCCCTGAACTTCTTGTGGATTTGTTAGACTATGATTACTCCTTGGATTTATGGAGTCTTGGTTGCACGTTTGCAGCAATGGTAAGTGGCAGGGTACCATCAATCATTTATTTTCATTAGTAGACTTTTATTGATATGCATGATGATACTCTTAACAGATATTCCGAGTGGACCCTTTCTTTAGTGGCCAGGATAATTATGACCAATTAGTAAAAATAACCGAGGTAAGTTTGAAGCTTCAATGTGGAAACATCATGTCACCCAATGCTATTTAAATCTGGCGCCTGGAATGATACCATGGTTATATATGTAGGCATTGTGTATATTTAACTAATACTATTATGTTGTCCGTGAAAATGGCACATGTTATCGGATTTATGTGAACTTAACTTATTATCTGCAGTTGCATTAGTTATTTTGTACCTCAGTAGCAGACCATCATGCCTTGATTTTTCAGTAACTGTTGATGCTTAGTGTACATTTTTTATTTTTGGATATACTAATATATCAGCAGTAAATGTTGCATTGTACATTGTAATGCTAACTTTATAAACAATAACTCTTTAGTGTACTCTACCAGTCCAACTTTGAGGTGTCCAGTGTAAGTGTACTGTTATTTATGCATGCCCTTATGTTACAAAGAGAATCAGAGTATAAAATTATATATAAATGTTGCAGTATATCCTTGGTATTGTCTTTGAGTTGATTTCTGTTATTGCATCGTCTCCTTGTATTGCTTTTGTGTTTATTGTTAATGGCTACCACATCTTTTATGTATGGTGCTCCACAGTTACAATATTGACTATCCAAATTGTTGTTCAACCATTCTGGTTGTGCAATGCGCAAAGAAGTGGTTTTTTGAAAGCATTTTGTTTTACTATTTATTGCAAGTAAGAAATGTGAAACATGATGCTGCCCTGCAGGTTCTGGGCACCGAAGATTTCTATAACTACCTTGATAAATATGGCCTCGAACTTGATCCGCAGCTAGAAAGACTTGTTGGAAGGTCGTATATTGCTTTGGGTGATATTGCAGCCTATCATAATCTTTATTTAGGATGGTCTAACTGAATTTTCCATGGCCACAGACATAATAGGAAACCATGGTCCAAGTTTGTAAGCTCTAGGAACAGACACCTTGCAAGCCCTGAGGTGAGTCATCAGTCATGTTACCATTCAATCCACGTAGCTTGTTACTCCAGATTACTTGGTGTTTTTGACATATTTGTACGTTAGGCTATCGATCTGGTGGATAGGCTCCTGCGCTACGATCACCAGGAACGGCCTACGGCAAAGGAAGCGATGGTACTTATCACCAATAACCTATCAATACAGCATGTATAACTTCAGTACTAATTTATGCCAAATGCATGCTTTGCTGCTTGCAGGCTCATCCATATTTTGATCCTGTAAGAAGTTCTGAAAGCAGCAGGTCAAATTCTCAGTAGCTACAACATATACAAATTGCACTGTGATACTGTGCGAGCCGAGGCACATGGCATGTCCAGCGGCTTATTGAACTGGATGTCAAAAACATAGAGAAAAGCAATTTGATATTGAAGCAAGTGCATGGTTTATCCAGCATGACGTCTTAGTCGGCATGTAACTTTATTTTAGTCGGCATGTAACTTATTATGTCCCTTATATGTGTGAGTTAATTCTTTCTCTGCCACTGTTTGATGGCGAATAATCATTTCAACAGTGGCTTGAATACTGCATCATTTGATAGAAAATTCCTCAACCATTTCCCCCAATTTCAAAAGTCATTTATCTGTGCTAGATTTGTGTCCTTTTAGTGACATGTTAGTCCTCTCCCCATCATTGTTGAGGTAGCCAACGTTTCTCTTAACAAGCTGTCGTGGTACTTTATGGGTAAACTACATTTATGGCTACGTTGACTTTTTGGTTTTCTTTCGGAATCTAACAATTCCCGAGACGCCTTTGGTGACTTTAGAAATCTTCAGATCTGTCGTGTGTTCAGTCCTTCAAAAGTGTTCATAAAGATAGGGTTCGTGTACGTGTATTCATAAGGGTTTGCGTGGTACGAGCGTCTGATTCCATGTCCATCAAGTAGTATATGGTCACGACTGATTCCATGTTGACCATGCGGTGATTCCATGTTGACCATGTGAATGCTACAGTAACCGTCTAATCGCGGCTTAATACTTTTATTAGATTTGTCTCTCGAATTAGAACATGGTTCGAAAATTAGTTTGTAATTATATTTTATTTAATATCTTTAAATAGCAAAATTTTTCGCACTAAACTTTAGTCTTAAACGCCAAATCGCTGTTACTTCCTGTTCGCTCATCCCTAAATGGCCCCCTTGGACGCGCAAAGGAAAATTTTTTTTGTCCCTTGTTATATTATAAAAAATCACCATGATACACCACGTACGAGTAGCAAATAATACGAATACGATGTTCTTTGTTAGACCGGTACTGTAGTGTAAACCAGATTAGCTGAAGCATATACAGCCTGAACGTTAAGTGTCACCTCCCCATCGAACAGTAGACACTAAGTGCACAGGGATAGGAATCTGAGATTAGGAAGATCATAGTCTCAACTCTCAAGCAAATGAGAAAATGCATCAGTTCAAGATGACTAAATTGATCCAAAGTCACCAGGGTCACTATATAGTCAATACAAAAGAAAATCGAAAAAGACCAAAAGATGATGGCCAGCTGTACTTCGGCAGAACTTATGCCACCATACTTGGCCTGAAAACACATGCAGAACATGCTACAAGTTTCTCACTGTAAATTAGTCTGCAACCTAAACTGACTATAAGCTCTCCAATTACAAACAGCCGACCAAGCAGTACTATGATTTGCAGGAAGATTCAGCTATACCCTTAACATGTCTTCCACAGCTAGGATGATTAAAAGCCGAAGAAACCAAGCTCAGTTGCCCTTTCTTTCTCAAATGTCTCAAAGTACTGGTATATGATGGTAACAGCAAGCAGAATACCAGTCCCTGAACCAATTGCACCCATGAAATCAGCAAGAACAGTCAGTGCACCAATGCATACTCCACCAAATGCAGCAGCAGTGGGGATGTATCTGTTCAATTCCTTCTGCAAGTTCGACTCACGATGGCCTGGCATCACCATTTGTTGTTCCTGTTGAAGCGAGAAGGCAAGGGTTACAAATTGTTTTTGCATGTGTAAACCAAATTGACCTAGCACCTCCTTTGACACATTCCCAACCTACCATTTAATCAGAAAGCTCGAACATGGTAATTTGGCATGACTAAACCACATTAAACAATCGACCATTTAACTCAAGTCCATACCCACATTGCTGTCCGATACCTTACCAATATTTCCGCCACAAGACCATGGTGTTGTTTACAAAAAAGTGACACTAGACTAGTCGAACATATCATAGATGAAAGCAATACATGAATGAACAGCATATGCCTTTGAAATATTGCAAACACCAACCACGTCTTATTAAAGTAACTGCAAAAGGATTAAAAAAACAGATTATACAGCCATCGATTTTTTACCTTTAGCTGCTTAGCAACATCCTTTGCTGATGAACCAGAAACTTCAATCCATGTCTTCGAGAACAGAGCACAGGCCGACAGCATAAACACCACATAGAACAATGCATGGAATGGATTTGCAAGAACATCAGCCAAGCTGCACATTTCCAGACATTCCAAGTATAATTAATGTATATTCGTTAATGATATAAATCAGAAGCACAAGTAGAGTAGAAGAGATGAATTGGTCACCTTGATGGAGCAGTCACATAGTAAGCAAGACCACCTACGGGAACAGAGTGACCAGAGTACTCAGATTCCTTCCATTTCCCAAGAAGGTTAACAAGGAAATTTCCACTGTATTTCCTGTAGAGAAGCTGCAATAAAAACATATTAGCACTTGCACAATCATGTAAAGACCTATAGCACTACAGCACTGGAATTGAAGTCTGTACCTGGGAAATGAAGTAAAGGTTGGTGATCAGCGCAGAGTGCAGAATGATAGGCATGTTAGAAGTGTAGAACAGTTTAATCGGATACGAGCCTTGTTGACCACGGGCATTCTTTGATCTCACTGGAAGCACAACACGGAAGCCTTGGAAATAGATAACTATGAGGAAGACCAAAACAGTAGCAAGCAAATTGGTCACATTTGGAAGATTCTGACGGTAAAAAGCCTCGCGGAGAGCACGGACTTTATCAGTTCGAGTTATCAGCAAATGGAACAATGCAATGACAGCCCCTTCAAATTCAGCACCACGCCCACTGTTGATGGTTGTGGGACTAAATGCCTTCCAGATGATGTTCTCACTACACAGGAGCAAGTTTACCATAAGCCAACTTGTAACAGATATTGGTTTCAATGACAACTTATAGCAAAGCAATGAGTTATGAAATTTGACATACCAGATATTGGTTGCAATGAACAGAGAGATACCAGAACCCAAGCCATAGCCTTTCTGTAGGAGTTCATCTAGACAGATGACAATGATGCCAGCAAAGAAAAGCTGAAGTATAATGAGAATGGCATTCCCAGTTCCAAGTTGGCTCACACTGCCATACATTCCAGACAGAACATATGCCACAGCTTCTCCAATAGCAATCAGGATACCAAGCAACTTCTGTGCACCATTCCTGGGTAAAAAAAAAGTAAGGTATGCATCAACAAGGCATGTTAACTATAGCAAACAAGAATGACAAAGCTCAACTCAAAGGCATTCAATTGATACAGCATATACACACTCAGTACTCTACTATGTCAAAATATACAACATACACTCTACTATGTCAAAATAAGCAGCATATGCACCCAAAAGTAAATTGGAGATTGTACAATTCAATGATACTTACAGCAGAGCACGGTCCTCCCTGACACTGTTGTCAACTTCAATAATCTTTGATCCCACTAGGAGTTGCATAACCATCCCAGATGTCACAATTGGAGTAATACCTAGCTCCATGACGGTGCCACGGTTTGATGCAAGAATAACACGCATCCAGTAGAATGGGTCAGCCCCAGTAGTTGAATGGATGCCATAGAGCGGGAGCTGGCTGCACACCAGGAAAATGAAGAGAGAAATGACTGTGTAGATCACTTTTTCTCTAAATGGTATTTTCCTGTCAGCACTCTGCACTTCTGGCAAGAACGCCAGAAAGGGCCTGACAAGATGCAGTACTCGAAACCCGCCAGCCATCTCTCTGTAGTCAAGAGAAAACAGATAAATTTCCTTGTTGAGTCTTGATAGATAAAATTCAGTCTAAAAAGTGATGAAAGGTTAAATGTACACAAGATCCTAAACTATAAAAGGGAGGCAGCTAATTTGCGGAACCTATTATATTGCCAGCCCATCTAGAACGGCTTGTGACTTGAATAATTAGAAAATTAGCCTGCCAGAAACCTCAATTGGTCAATTAGCTTGAATCTCAAACCAATCTAAGGCAGCCCTCAATCTAAGCTCCATCTACACTCCACCTGAGCGAAACCCCGATCCCAATTGTCCAGGCTGACCCCCTCAAGTAACCAATAGAAACTCTTCGACTCTCAGAGCATGTACACCCACAGAACAGGCGCGAATTAAAATTCTAACGAACCTACCGACCAAACAAACGACTTAACGTCCAAATTCGCATGGATCTGGACGTCCCAACTACCAGCTCGATCACATCATGCATGTCGAATCACGGCAAACTGCATGAAACACGTCTAAACCTCACACACGCAGATCTCAGAGCTAAGAGACTCCAAAGCTAACAAATTCGCACATCCCTTCTGTGGATCCGACAAGCACGGCTCTGAACCGTAAGCAAGCATGCACCGCAGATCGACGCGTGCAGAACACAAATCGCGCGGGAAACAGAATCACGCAACTCAGATCTGCGCCCGCGACACGAGAATAGACGACCCGACAAGCAATTTGATCGCCTGGGGAGGGTAGAGAGTAGGTTTACCTGGCCGCCGATGCCGACGCCGGGCGCCCGCCGCCGCAGACGAGGGCGTGGAACCCTAGGCGATGGGAGGACGAGAGAGGTAGGATCCCAGATTTCCCAACACGAGAAAGAAGAGTACGAGAGGGAGCAGCAGCAAGGAGGACAAGTTAATAGGGGGAAGGGGTTAGATGGCCAGCAGAGCACGGCGGTCGCTGCACGTGGGTCCGCGCAAGTGGGTCATCGCGGTGCGGAAAAATCTCGTGGGCATTGGAGCCGCCTCGGCCGTCCGATTGGGAAGGAGTGCTGGTGATGGGCCCTCGTGACGTGGAGTTGGGTGCAGAAAGGAAGTGACCCTGTCGACCCCGAGATAGGGCGTGCTTTTACAGTTAGGCCCTCTAGCCTTCTTCTAGCTGCGAACTTCCGACAACAGCTTTACGGCTCGCAGCCTCGCACATTCAAGAGAAGCAGCTCTACGCAATTTTGCATGCTTGAGCAGAGTATAGCAGAGTCAAGGTCTTTGCGTGCCTCTTCTTTGGTGAAAGAGTGAACACTCGTGCAAGCTTAAGCCTACAGCTACATAAACTTGTGATCGTTGTCAAAGTGACGATGATCAACGTAACTGTTCGTCGGCCGCGGGCTGCTATGAGTGATACTCTCCTCTCTTGTCCGCGAGATTTACGTTAGGACAAAGTCTAGTTTACTATCTTCTAGTTTGATCACAGTCCATTTGATTTACATTGCCCAATCATTTACTAAATCAGTAATTTTTACCTTTTCTCTCTAATCCAACGCGATTTCGTCAAGTTTGACTCAGATCGAGACGGTTTCACTGATGCAACTTAACACAAGTTTATATATACAGCGCTAGCCCGCGAAAGCAATGATGGCTGTGTCATTGTAGAGAGAGATGTAGATAGTTCATTCACAAATTCACTTTATTCTATGCATTTTCTCTGGTGACCAAAATTCCCTTATATTCTACCTATATTTTTCTTGTCTTACTTTAACTTGTTTTGTTGCTCTATCGCGCCCGACTCGAACAGTGAGTTTAGCATTTTTGTACAAGACTAAAAAATAGAGGTTTTGTCTCCATCCACCACAAGCCTCAATTTATCTGACCTTAAGTTTTGACCTTTTCTGTATCACATTATCTAGAGAAAGTCACGCAACTCAGATCTGCGCCCGCGACACGAGAATAGACGACCCGACAAGCAATTTGATCGCCTGGGGAGGGTAGAGAGTAGGTTTACCTGGCCGCCGATGCCGACGCCGGGCGCCCGCCGCCGCAGACGAGGGCGTGGAACCCTAGGCGATGGGAGGACGAGAGAGGTAGGATCCCAGATTTCCCAACACGAGAAAGAAGAGTACGAGAGGGAGCAGCAGCAAGGAGGACAAGTTAATAGGGGGAAGGGGTTAGATGGCCAGCAGAGCACGGCGGTCGCTGCACGTGGGTCCGCGCAAGTGGGTCATCGCGGTGCGGAAAAATCTCGTGGGCATTGGAGCCGCCTCGGCCGTCCGATTGGGAAGGAGTGCTGGTGATGGGCCCTCGTGACGTGGAGTTGGGTGCAGAAAGGAAGTGACCCTGTCGACCCCGAGATAGGGCGTGCTTTTACAGTTAGGCCCTCTAGCCTTCTTCTAGCTGCGAACTTCCGACAACAGCTTTACGGCTCGCAGCCTCGCACATTCAAGAGAAGCAGCTCTACGCAATTTTGCATGCTTGAGCAGAGTATAGCAGAGTCAAGGTCTTTGCGTGCCTCTTCTTTGGTGAAAGAGTGAACACTCGTGCAAGCTTAAGCCTACAGCTACATAAACTTGTGATCGTTGTCAAAGTGACGATGATCAACGTAACTGTTCGTCGGCCGCGGGCTGCTATGAGTGATACTCTCCTCTCTTGTCCGCGAGATTTACGTTAGGACAAAGTCTAGTTTACTATCTTCTAGTTTGATCACAGTCCATTTGATTTACATTGCCCAATCATTTACTAAATCAGTAATTTTTACCTTTTCTCTCTAATCCAACGCGATTTCGTCAAGTTTGACTCAGATCGAGACGGTTTCACTGATGCAACTTAACACAAGTTTATATATACAGCGCTAGCCCGCGAAAGCAATGATGGCTGTGTCATTGTAGAGAGAGATGTAGATAGTTCATTCACAAATTCACTTTATTCTATGCATTTTCTCTGGTGACCAAAATTCCCTTATATTCTACCTATATTTTTCTTGTCTTACTTTAACTTGTTTTGTTGCTCTATCGCGCCCGACTCGAACAGTGAGTTTAGCATTTTTGTACAAGACTAAAAAATAGAGGTTTTGTCTCCATCCACCACAAGCCTCAATTTATCTGACCTTAAGTTTTGACCTTTTCTGTATCACATTATCTAGAGAAAAAAAAATGCTATTTTCAACTTTTATTTACCCCATTGCACAAAATACATCGCAATTTCAAATTTGGCACAAATATGCATTGTTCCATACCCTATCAATTTTATTTTCTGAATTTTTCCAATTGTTTGCATAGTTCTTTTCCTAAAATAAACATTATTCTAGATGAAAAGTTGACAAGAAATTATTAAAAGTATATATAAAGATCTCATAGGTAGAGAACGCTAATTAGGAAATACTAATTTTCCAATGGTTAATAAGTTTTTCCATGGCTGTTAAGGAATTGTTTGTGAAACTAAGCGATAATATCATTTGTGTTTTTACTAAAATATTATTATGGGGGAGAAAAGTGAAACTAGAATTGATTTAAATGGGTCTTTAATGCATTTTTGAATCCTGGAATAACGTTCTCGATATATAAAAATAATAATAATAAAGTAGAGCGGCGGGAGGTGGAGCTACGGGCCTGCTAGCTCATTTCTGGGCTCGGCCTCGGCGGGAGGTGGAGCTACGGGCCTGCTAGCTCACTACTGGGCTCGGCCTCCTTTCTCCATGGGCATTGTTCGTCTTCTCGCACTAGTTTGGGCTTCGGCGGCATCTTGACGACTGAGAAAAGAACTGCTGTTGGGTAAACCTAACGACAGGGCCCTCTCACGATGGTTATGTGGTAACGGTAACTAGACAGACAGACTCGTCGGCGCTACTCAGAGCGCAATTTTGTGACAGACTGACCGGGTGCGGTATAAGAAAATGATCAGAGTTCCCGAGCCGGACCCTCATACATTCATGCTCCGTGCAGTGTACTCCAAGGATGCGAAGTTGCCAACGACAGCAATTAACCAGACCTTCAGTGAGATCGAATCATCCTCACACACAGCTAGCCGCAGCAGTCGTTCTCCCAACTCCTCATCGAATCGAGAGCAGCGAAAAATCGCCGTACATTTACGTGCAGACCCCGGCGCGCGCCCACCAAACGCGGCGGCCATCTCGACAGGGTCCGGTCAGCCGGCGCCCCTACCGCGCGCCAACACCACGCGCGCGCGGCGATCCATGCGCCCTACGCCAGCCGTGGTCCCGGGGCTAAACCACACGGAAATTCAGCAAAAATTACACACCCGCAGCGACGATACCGATCGATCTCTCGGAGGAGAGAGGCCTGAGATCAGAGGTTTGAACGGGGTGCTTGGCGCTCCGCACATGTCATATCCTCCCGGGCCGGCCGGTCGGTCGCAATACGGAGGAGGAAGAGGACGGAAACGACGAGCTGGATGATTGGC
>LAPY01005229.1:18544-29650 GCA_000970635.1 Eragrostis tef | reverse complement strand
CGGCCCCCCCCCAGCCGTAGCGGCTGCAGCAGAGGCAGTTGGGGCACATCGCCCCGCAGGCTTGCTGGCCACACTGCTCGGCTCGAGCGGCCACGGCCAACATGTTGCTCATATATATAGAGCACTACTACCTTAACAAAGTCATAAGCAAGCCATGCATAATCCATACAAGTACAACTCTGCACTACTCTGTTCTCCTCGATCACTGCAAACTTGGAGGCGACCGAGTTTGGTCAGTTGTGGCAGACTACGCGCGGCACAGGGCACGATGCCGTTACGCGATTCATGCATCGAGGCCACCTATGCCTTGCAAGATCGATCCATCCTGTGTCGATGGTTGCTGTCAGGCGGCTTGGTCAAATTTGCCGCCTTTAGTTTCCGTTCGCGGCGCCCGATCCCGTACGTCTTCAATTTGCGGTGAGTATATATACAACAAGTACGTACATACAACTCTACAAGCATGCACAATAATGATACCTAACAGCTTTGACGATTCCATCAAACTTCGCGGCTTCCTCATCGTCAGCTTTGAATTTGCATGTGCGATGTGCCCACTTCGATCAACTTCAATTTCAATAGGCTGTGGAGTAGTGAACATCCTCCACTCCAACATTTGGCCCATAAGAGCCTATCCGATGGTACAATTTGGATAGGCTGACGGGCCAGCCTACAACATGTGCTTGGGTCATAATCGAAGGCCCATTTCGATCGAAGCGTCGAGTTGAGACTTGAGAGCGCGAAAACTGGAGCAGAAGAGATTTGCGGCGCGGGAGAGAATGGCGGTTCCGTTCATTTGGTCGCGTGGGTTGGCAGTCTCTTGATCAGTTGTTGTTCGCTTGGCCCCAAATGCCACACCACGCACAAACCAACAACAGCAAAAAAAAAAAAAAAAAAACAAACCAAACCAAACCAAACTGGGCGGTTCACGCATCTTCTCTTCTCCAACCAAAGAGAACACGAGATGAAATATCTGTTCCTCCAGATGACACGCAGGCACACCCGTGGAGGAAACCAAAGCTCGTGGTGCTTGTTCGCTTCTTCTTCGTTCCAAGTTTTGTGGCTTGTTGACTGTGCTCATGATCACATCATATCACACTTGGAACGTTCTCTCACTATCGTCAGTACAACTTAAGCAGTCCTTCCTTAAAATTAAAAAGAAAACTGAAAGTCTCGTCTTTCTATGTTATTATTGGCGTCTCCTTTTTTATTTCATTGATGAATTGTGCTTGTGTGATGGCACTGGTTATGTTGCTTGCTTATTGATGTAATGCGCTGGTTGTAGCCTCTTTTCCTATTATCTAAAAACAAGATGTTCTTGGCATGCTAGTTCGAGTAGCCACAACACAACCATGATTTAAAACTTTTACTAGTCCGCCTGTAATATGCCTTCTTATCGAAAAAACTGCTACTATAATTGTAGTTATATTGCGATATCATGTTCATTAGTGAGTTTAATAGAAGGACAGGCCACTCCATCCTAATCACGAAAGGCACCATTTTGTGGTTACCCCTTTTTTTTTTTTTGAGAAACTTGTGGTTACCTTTTCTGAAAATAATGGTTTAAGTGATTTCATTAATTGGGCAAAATCATCCGATGTTTTCTGCCTTCCTTAATTCCTCAACCTTTTGAAAAAGAGAGAATAGTTTACCCTGCCCATAAATATAAGATTTTCTATATGTATTTGTTAAAGTCTTTAACATTGTCAATCTTTGTTTGCTGCTATTTCCTGTTAAAGTTTTAAAAGTGTTTTTTTTGCGAGTAAAAGTTTTAAAAGTTTAACTTGAGTCTTCATATTTGTGAACGGGCCAATTTGTACTGAATATTCTTAGGAAAAAAACACAAGTGAGAATACCAGAATTAAATATCCCAGGATCCTGAAGCTGTCTGAACTCTGAAACGCACGAGGAGTGTTTTGCCTTGCCCATCCTCGAGATATCACAAGGAATCTATGGCCACGGGCGCCGCCACGTCAAGCGGCAAGCCATCACTCCCTTGCTCTATATCTCATCTTCCCTCTCCTCCGCCTCTCCTCGGTCCCGCACTCCCGCCCCTTTCTCCCCAACTCAACAAGGAAAGGAAGCTATCGCCATGGCGCCCTCCGCTCTATCCTCCTCCCACCTCCTCATCACCGCGTCCCTCCCCAAGCCTCTCCCGCAGTCCAAGCCCCTCCCCGCCGCTCTCATCGCCCTCACCACCGCTTCCGCGCTACCCGCCCTCGCCGCCGACGCGCCAGCTCCGCCCCCGGCCCCCGCGCCCGCCCCCGAGCTCCAGGCCGAGGCGCCCACCCCGACTCACCGCCCCGAAGCCCTCCGCCGCCGCCGACCTCCCCGAGGGCGCCCAGTGGCGCTACAGCGAGTTCCTCAGCGCCGTCAAGCGCGGAAAGGTCGAGCGCGTCCGCTTCTCCAAGGACGGCGGCCTGCTCCAGCTCACCGCCGTCGACGGCCGCCGCGCCACCGTCGTGGTCCCCAATGACCCCGACCTCATCGACATCCTCGCCACCAACGGCGTCGACATCTCCGTCTCCGAGGGCGAGGCCGCCGGCCCGGGCGGCTTCATCGCCTTCGTCGGCAACCTCCTCTTCCCCTTCATCGCCTTCGCGGGCCTCTTCTTCCTCTTCCGCCGCGCGCAGGGCGGACCCGGCGCCGGCCCTGGTGGCCTCGGCGGGCCCATGGACTTTGGCCGATCCAAGAGCAAGTTCCAGGAGGTGCCCGAGACCGGTGTGACCTTCCTTGATGTCGCCGGAGCCGACCAGGCCAAGCTCGAGCTGCAGGAGGTCGTTGATTTCCTCAAGAACCCCGACAAGTACACCGCGCTCGGAGCCAAGATCCCAAAGGGCTGCCTCCTCGTCGGCCCACCTGGGACAGGTAAAACTCTCCTCGCGCGTGCCGTCGCCGGAGAGGCCGGGGTGCCGTTCTTCTCCTGCGCCGCGTCTGAGTTCGTCGAGCTCTTTGTCGGTGTCGGTGCCTCCAGAGTGCGTGACCTCTTTGAGAAGGCCAAGGCCAAGGCGCCCTGCATTGTCTTCATTGATGAGATTGATGCTGTTGGGAGGCAGCGTGGTGCCGGGCTTGGTGGTGGAAACGATGAGAGGGAGCAGACCATTAACCAGTTGCTGACAGAGATGGATGGATTCGCTGGTAACAGTGGTGTCATCGTGCTTGCCGCGACAAACAGGCCCGATGTCCTGGACTCTGCACTTCTCCGGCCAGGAAGGTTCGATCGGCAGGTCACAGTTGACAGGCCAGATGTTGCTGGGCGTGTCAAGATTCTTGAGGTGAGGACGCCTCTGCTCTGACTTAACAATTGAAACTTGACATTCATAGCTTAACAATTGAAACTTGAAATGCTTAGCTACGCTATACCTGATTTCGTTGATTGAAATGGGGCTAGATGTTCAGGAGCTACCTGCATCTTCAATTTTACAAGTCATTAGGAGCAAGTCGCTGAAATTAGCATCTCCAATAACAGAGCATAGGGTGTCGGTTGTGGTAATATTGGAGCTTATATGGAGTTCAGTAGCTACGGAAATACATGGTTTCATTGATTTTCTTCACAAAAAAAAGATTTTAGAGCCCATAACGACACTAAACAATTTCTGTTTTAAGTATTTCATTCCATCTTTCTAATGGATGGACGACTTTACATGTGCTACTTACTTTATGTTGTGGGTTCCTGACTTGAAGGATTTAATGTATTTCCTTTTGCTTACTCTGAATATTGTGTTTCTGATAGATTTCCCCTGGAGTATTTCTTCTTGATGTGTTTTGTCTAAATGTATACACGACTTACCAGACATCCTATCATCTAATAGGTCCACTCCAGAGGAAAGGCATTGGCGAAAGATGTCGACTTTGAGAAAATTGCTAGAAGAACCCCTGGTTTCACCGGAGCTGATCTCCAAAACCTGATGAACGAGGCTGCCATTCTTGCTGCTCGTCGTGATCTTAAGGAAATAAGCAAAGATGAAATCTCTGATGCTCTAGAGAGGATCATTGCGGGGCCTGAGAAGAAAAATGCTGTTGTTTCTGAAGAGAAGAAAAGACTTGTGGCTTACCATGGTAAGTTTTATCACCATGCATGGTAACTTGAAATGAACTCATCCTAGGGCCAGGCCCATAGATTGCTAATCTTTTGTTTGCATTTTGATATTGCAGAGGCTGGTCATGCTCTCGTTGGTGCCCTGATGCCTGAATATGATCCGGTTGCTAAGATTTCAATTATTCCTCGTGGTCAAGCTGGCGGACTCACATTCTTTGCTCCGAGTGAAGAGAGGCTTGAGTCTGGATTGTACAGCAGGAGTTATCTAGAGAACCAAATGGCTGTAGCCCTTGGCGGCAGGTGCAGTTTTGCTGAAAAAATTGTTTGTTTCTGCATCCACTAGTTGCTGATATTGTGCAGAGTGATGAACCGCTTGAGTTATCATGGTTTGCAGGGTTGCAGAAGAGGTGATATTTGGCCAAGAAAATGTGACAACTGGAGCTTCCAACGACTTTATGCAGGTGTCTCGTGTCGCAAGGCAAATGGTTGAAAGGTTTGGATTCAGTAAGAAGATCGGGCAAGTTGCAATTGGAGGACCTGGTGGAAACCCTTTCTTGGGACAGCAGGTATGCTACTATAGTTGAAGTAGACTTTTAAGTGGAAAATAAAATGTTAGCATGGAATTAGAGCCTTTAGTATCAACTGAAGAACTAGACGTGCACGCTTTAACAATTACAACAGATCTGGCCAGTCTCTTTTGTTTCGTACCCTGAAATCACTACCAGCCGCTAAAGGAAGTTATGTGTTTAGTAGTCCTTACTTTTACCTTGGTGGTCAGTTGGCCACTCCATCCTTTCTCAGTCTTCTAGTTCATTCCCGTAACACGCCACTCCTGTGCTGCCAATTATGTCATCATCAATGTTCCAGTTTCAGAGCTTCGGTGTGAATATATAGGCAGTTATCTCAATTTTGTGTGGCCAGTACTAGACCCTTGTTTCCCTGTCTAGCCTGGAAGTGTCTCACTTGGATTTGCTATTGCTTCTTGGAGTTTCTCTCGCTTATTCTCCAACCGCGCGTGTCATAATCTGACTTCCTTTTTTCACATTGTGGTCATGTCGCAGATGTCAAGCCAGAAGGATACGTGCATGCTGTAACAATTACAACAGATCTGGCCAGTCTCTTTTGTTTGGTACACTGAAATCACTACCAGCTGCTAAAGGAAGTTATATCTTTAGTAGTTCCTACTTTACCTTAGTGGCCTCTCCATCCTGGATCAATCTTTTAGTGCATTCCCGTAGCACACAACTCTTGTACTGCCAATTATGTCGTCATCAGTGTTCCAGTTTCAGAGCTTCGATGTGAATATGCATCTACCTCAATTTGTGTGGCTGGTACTAGACCCTTGTTTTGCTGTCTAAGCTGGAAGTGTCTCACTTGGATTAGCTATTGCTTCCTGGAGTTTCTCTCGTTTATTCTCCAACCGTCTCAGTCATAATCTGACTCCTTTTTTTTTCACATTGTGGTCATGTTGCAGATGTCAAGCCAGAAGGACTACTCAATGGCAACGGCAGACGTTGTGGATGCTGAGGTGAGGGAGCTCGTGGAGAGGGCCTACTCGAGAGCAACGCAGATCATCACCACGCACATTGACATCCTCCACAAGCTCGCTCAACTTCTGATTGAGAAGGAGACCGTGGACGGCGAGGAGTTCATGAGCCTGTTTATCGATGGTCAGGCCGAGTTGTTCGTTGCTTGAGGCAGGAAAACATGCGGATCACTCACATCCTCGTGCGACGTATGCTTAGTGATTTGTTCGAGTAAACACAAGGGCGATGGAGAACCCGACTTGTAGGAACCACATCGATGTAGCCTGAGATGTTTTTGCATACCTGTATAGTTCTTTGATTGTAAAAACCATCAACTGACATTAAGTAAATTGCCAGTACTTACTGTAATTGCACAACCGACACGTTGTTGCTAAAATGAAAATGAATCTGCTAACCCCAAGGGTGCGCAGATCCCTAGAGAAAGTAAAGGAAACAATGGACGATCGATGTAATACTTGATACATGGCTACGCGACAGCGCTCTATTCCAAACCGAGCAAGATGTTAAAACATTCTGGTTCAGAATTGAAGTGAAACAGTCCATTTTTATACGGTTTATACATTTGTTCATCATCCTTCGAATAACTCCTGAATCACAATGTTCCCTCGTCTGCCAGTGCTAATTGCACTCATGTTTTACACTGCAGCAGGTATATTGATAGCAACCAGAATATACAACAGATAAATACAGATAGGAAATGATTGCTATTCTACAACATTGAAGACATACTTCTTTTGCTTCAAATATTTTGCTTCAGACAAAGCTTCAGCAGTCAAGCCTTTCGAAGGAATGACATTTTATTGCACAACCAAAATGAAAGATAACTACGACAACTTCTTGGTTGTGGTGCACTGGTTCATCCTTCGAATAACTCATTCAACAACTTTGTCATCTCCTGGGGAGTGACTCTTGGGGTGCTGTTGCTGTTATCCTTCAAGAATTCTCTAAATACTGGGATGACTTCTTCAACAATGGCATTCCGCAGCCTTTTCCTCATCTCAGGGGCCCGGACCTTCCAGAGCTTTTGACCGGTGTAGGTTTGCTGAAATTTTAATTCGAACCTTGGCAGCGGTGAGCGTCTCGTGAAACAACTTCCCTTTTCTGTTTCATTTGAAGCTTCTACAGTCTTGTTACTTCCTCTTAATATAAATCCACACAGTAGGGGCCTCCCTTGCTGTAGTTTCCGTTCAAAAAAAAAATGCGGTGTCGGATTGCGCAAGCATTCCGACACCGGTGCCCAAGACACTTGGATATAGCTATGTATATAGTCATCGATTTTGCCAAGGTGCTCTCGGATGGGGAAAACCAAAGGGCAATGTGTGTGAAGGTGCTGCAGTATAAAGTAAAAATTGTTGATCAAGAATAGCAACTTGAGGCTCTGGTTCGGGAATGACTGCGAGTTTCTGGTAACCATTTCTTCTAGGGAATGGGCCGTCTGAATGGTCAGGTTTATCAGGTGACTCACATTTTCATTCTCAGGCAGGAACTCACCACGGAGAAACGCATCGTGTAGAATGCGATTCACTGACCCGTAATTATCCCACAACACATTGATGCAGTTGATTACGGAGAGAGTACCTTTGTGAATGTTGGGTGATCTCTGAGTACCCCTCGAATAAGAAAGTTTATAAACCTATAGTGCACTTTACTTTAATATAAATCCACACAGTAGGGGCCTCCCTTGCTGTAGTTTCCGTTCAAAAAAAAAATGCGGTGTCGGATTGCGCAAGCATTCCGACACCGGTGCCCAAGACACTTGGATATAGCTGTTCACATGGTCATCGATTTTGCCAGCGAGCTCTGGCATGGGGGAAAGGGAACCCAAACGGCAATTTGTGTGAAGCTGCTGCAGTATAAAGTTAAAATTGTTGATCAAGAATAGGAACTTGAGGTTCTGGTTCGGGAATGACTGCGAGTTTCTGGTAATCATTTCTACTAGGGAACGGACCATTTGAATGGTCAGGTTTGTCAGGTGACTCACATTTTCATTCTCAGGAACGAACTCACCACGGAGAAACGCATCGTCTAGAATGCGATTCACTGACCCGTAATTAGGCCACATCACATTGATGCAGTTGATTACGGAGAGAGTGCCTTTGTGAATGTCGGGTGATCTCTGAATACCCCTCGAATAAAAAGAGAACTTGGTCTCTTTCATTGTGTCCCATATGGCTTCATCCAGCTTGGCCAGTAGTTCTGCTGACAAAATGTCTCTATTCTCGTCGGTGTAGTCTTCGCCGCAGGGTGAAGAAGAAAAGGACGACAGGATCTGTGCGGAGGCCATGGAGAGAGCGTCACGCACAAGTATCAGTGCCTGGAGCTTCTCATCAGCTGGTTCCCCTGCACCCCGCCTACCACTTACTCTCACGGCAACAACGGCGTCAACAAATGGGAGCATGTTGGACAAGGTTGCTTCGACAAATCGTACGAATTCATAACCAATGTCGTCTGTAGCTTTCTCCTTTCCAAGGTGTCCACCATAGTATACAGAAATGTATTTGGTGATCTCAAATAGAGCCTCGATCCAGCTGCGTGCAAGATATAGGAGTTGTCCCGAGATGAAGCTCCGTCCCGATTCACTGACATGGGCGAGATGAAGAACCCAGTTGACCTCCAGTTCCGAGAGCCATCTCTCCGGGGCGCTATTATTGTCCCTGCCGAACAACACAACCAGGCTCTTGATGTGTTCCAGCTTCTTCACCCTTTCTTCCTCGCCGAGCTCCTCGGCGTTTAATTCCACGACCGGCGCCGTGGGAAGAACAGTAAATGGATGGACATCAAGGGATCGTTCTCCGACCGAATCGGAGGTGGTGGTGCGTGTGGTGCCTGTAGTAGTACTATAGTTGGTACCTGAAGTAGTATTACTATACTCGTTGGTACCTGAAGTGATGCTGCCCCTGCCACCAAATGCGGTAGGCTGCAGCGAGCCGCCGCCGCGGCCCCCATGCGCGCTTGATGAGGCCATCGACCTCCGTCTCCATGCTCGCCCCCAGATAGCCGCCATGCTAGCTACTACTTGCAATGGTTTTGGTGACGGACGCACCCCACCGGAGAAATTGGACTTTGAGTGTCATCGGTCATCGGTCATCGGTCTTCCCCCAACTTCGACTTTTCTTGAGAGAGAGAGAGAGAGAGAGGGCGACCCGCCGCCGCGGCCCCCATGCGCGCTTGATGAGGCCATCGACCTCCGTCTCCATGCTCGCCCCCAGATAGCCGCCATGCTAGCTACTACTTGCAATGGTTTTGGTGACGGACGCACCCCACCGGAGAAATTGGACTTTGAGTGTCATCGGTCATCGGTCATCGGTCTTCCCCCAACTTCGACTTTTCTTGAGAGAGAGAGAGAGAGAGAGAGAAGAGAGAGAGAGAGAGTTGACCTGTAGACCGGAATCGCTTTCATACTTGCCGTTAGTCGAAGCCCAGCGCAGCCCTGCGAGACACGATGGGCCTACTACACCTGCGCAAGCTAGCATACAAATTAGCCCAAGGAAAGACCCAATAGGTTTTTTTTTTGAGGGGAAGAAAGACCCAATGGGTACATGCCATGTTTGCATACAGCTTTCAGATCAACCCATTGTATGTACTTTTGTGAAATTTACTTCCAAAGAACTAACATGTTCACTTGGCTGCTTTGCAGCGGCTGTTTTACAGCAGCATAGTGTTTCAATTATTTTTTCTGCAGTCGCTACAGTGTTTGTAGTGCAGCCTACCGAACAGGCTGAACATTTACAGGTCGCTCGAACTAGATCTCACGATGAACAATAAGGCTAAGAAGCTAAGAATCTTCTGACACACCATTGGGCAATAAATTAGCATACCTTCTGAAAGTGCTAGCTGCAAACTCATGATCGATGTCAGATATAATGTGTGCACGAGCGGCAGTACTAGAAAACCTTTGTCAAAAAGGAATTACACTCTTTGTTGCTTTATTGCAGTAATGACAATACATAAGCACGTAGTATTGCTTTGTTGCAAAATTTGATCGCAGCCTAAAAAGTAGTCTCTGAATGATGAGCACGTGTCGATGCAGGCCAGGATGGTAGAGTAGGTTAATTTATTTTGGCTGCAAATATTGTAGACCACAACTTTTCCCAACTCTAAGTGAAAATCACATGGCTCTTGTCTTGGTCTGCAACACGGATCATACGTCGAAACAGAGTACTTGAGCAGAGCAAGACTTGAGAGCAAGCGATACGATAGTGCTTACTAGTCTTCATTTTTCTTTGGAACCCTTTGGATGCTTACGCGCATGATTTGAGCAAGCGATACGATAGTGCTTACTCCGCGTGAGAAATGCGGCTTCTACCACACGCTCAAATCAAATTCAAATGTCAGAGTTAGTTGTACAAGTGAAGTCATTTGTACACGTAGATAGCTGACTGCTCCAGGGGAAAATGGCCTCGCTTGTTGGTTATTGTCCCGTAATTGAATCCCACGTCTAGCAGCAATTTTTCTTCTTTTTTTTTTCAAGCCATCAGCCCCGAGTTCGTCTCCTCTCCGTTCCCTCTGCAGAGTCTTCTCCTCCGGTTTGATTTTTCTTCTCTTTTAATCTGCTCATAATGGACACGTCCACCCGTTGCGCTGCTACCTACAATTCGACCCCACCACGCTCTCTCCCGCTGCCTAGGATGACCTGGGATGCCGCCCGAGCCGAGCGTGCCGAGGACGCAGGCTGTAGAGTTTCCGCTTTTCACGGGATCGAGTCGGTACGTGCTGCTGAACAGACACAGTACATCATATAAAGGGCACAAATTAAGTCTTAAAGTTACAATATTAGTCCAATTAAAACCTCGAGTAGCACAGCGGAAGTCTGAATAGCGAACAAAGTACAACTCTAGAGAACAAGATACATAAAACACGCTCTCACGATACATAAATCCGCATCACAAGTCCGATGATGCGAACTCAGCTGGAGATCACTCATCCAGCTCTCAGTGGACCGTCCAACCCTCAGGAGGCTTTCCGTCCCACTGACCTCCTCCACCAATAGAGTCAGGAATAAAGGTACTACCTACACAAGTCATCATAGAGCCACAGCCTGAGCAACTAATACTCAGCAAGTCTTACCCGTCAAAAATGACTAACTACAGCCGACTCCTAGCATGCAAGGCTATAAAAGGGTAAGCTGACACATGCGCATAAAGCTGTACTAATTAATGAATCCTTACTTTCAAGTTTTATTTTTCCAAATTAGATACTTAACCAATAAAGCAGTGTACTTACACTAAACAGATATAGACAATACATCATATCAGCAGTGCAACAGTACGTAAAATACAGTAATAAACTAGCTCATAACATCATCCAATAATCACACTACGAGGTGACTCAGTGAACAAATGGGTGCTCATATCCGAGAGCGGTGGCATCGATGTACATTCTGCAGGAGAAAACCTGACCACACGACGCACACGCGCAGAAGCCGTATGCGGCAACCTTTCGCGCTGGTCCCCCTAGAGCTCGCTGAATCCGACTCCTCCCGAGAACGACCCTCCCGCACGGTCCCCGTCCCAGACGTACGCC
>LAPY01005226.1:6485-17339 GCA_000970635.1 Eragrostis tef | reverse complement strand
GACGATCAGATCCCGGCTACCCGCCCCGGCAGCCTATAGTTACCCGGCCCGCCCGAGCTCTTGGCCTCAACAACATGCGCGAAGAAATTGACGCGAGCCTGTGACTGGTTACCTGGAAAACAAAAACGAAAGGTGGTCCCACCCCTCCTGGGACCTGGCCTCGATAGATGAACAGCTGCGTCAGAAGGGGCCCCACCGTCTACAGCTTCCACTGACAGGTCAAGACAGGACAACGGGTTTCGGTGAGATGGGCCTTGTCCCCTAGCTCAAGGCCCTCCCGTGCCGTCCCGTGCGTCGCGCCAAACCAAAAGTCTCGAATCACATGCTCGATCCATCGAAATCTCGGTTCTTTGAGGTGCCGCCCTTGCCATCCAAACTCCAAAGGAAAACAAGCCAAGAACTTGCTCGCCATAAAAAGTCAGAACCCAGCTTTTTTTTTATCCGATAGGAGACTTTGACAGCACGCTGTCACAAGGGTATCTTGCCAAATGCCAAGCCCTAGAGGACGCGTAGAGATGCCTGGGGGTGGTAGAGAACACGGGCGTGAGGTTAGGAGTGCATGTGGTACATACATGGTGCCCATCTCCACCTGATTTGTTCATTGAAAGGCTGGTACTGGGGTGACACTTTGAGTATGGTACAAAGACGGAAGCAGTAGCTTTTTAGGGGACTATATAATCTGCCTCAGAATTTATTCCTCCCTATGCAAATGATTGAAAAAGAGTAGGTAGGTTGATATAGTTAAATTGCCACATGCTTCAAATTTGTTAATTATAAACTGGGGCCCTATGAGTAATTGCAGAGCAGCTTGTTTCTGTTTTCACAATCGAAGGACGTCTCCCCGCTTTGTCTAGGAGCCTCAATGCGTATCGTTGTATCAATTTGGTGAAAGGGGTTGGTCTAGTGGTTAAGGCATCCGAGTAGCATTTTTGAGGTTCTGGGTTTAACTTCTGGTGGGAGCGAATTTTCTAGGATTTAACGGCATTTGTGTTTTCAGCGGTAGGCGACGTGGCCGTCGACAGCGAGGCGCCAGTGGTGACTTCGGGAATCTAGAGAATTTGCCGGTTCAGTCTTTGAAGATGCTCATAGGGGTAGGATTTACGTATGTGCGTTCATAAGGGTGAGTGTGCATGCGTTGTGAGTGTCTGCGTTGTACTGTGTAATCTAAAAAAAATTTGGTGAAAGAGTCTTGAATACACGTATGCAACAAAGTTGCTTGAGAGTCTGGATTCACAAAGCAGCCCAAATTCCTCTCGCATGCATGGAATGAGCACTCATAGCTGGAGTGATCCCTTGCTTAAGTAAGGGGTCAACTGCTCGTGGTGACGGCATCATGAGACCAGCTCTATCTGTACTGTCTAAAGAGAAGGCAGGCAACATGAGTGCGTGAAATGAGGCGATCCATATGCATCGTCGCTTGACGGCAGCTTTTCCGAAGTTGATTATTGTTTCTTCCTCTTTCTTGTGATGATATTTTTGTCCATCATCATTTGAATCATGGGAATTTGACGTTCTGCAGCACCACTGTTTTTTCTTTCAAGAGCACTAACTGCTCCATTCATGTTTTTTTAACCAAGAAATAGAGTGAAATTGTCTGACCATTTGTAAACTACATAGACACTCGTACCGTTTAAGTTTTTTGCGGGTCATTTCTTCGATCTGGTTGGGTGTTCATGATTTACTTTTCTGCAATAATACGCTTGTATTTATAGATCGATCTTGATAAATTATGTGGTGGCTTCAAGGACAACAACAGCAGCAAAGGACAAAACCAGGCTCACCAACCCAGTACTAATCCACAATACTTTTTTCTAACCCCAAAAGGCATAAGCTCAAGGACTCGTTTAGTACGCAAATCTGGTTATATAAAACAATGCTCACAGAATCGTCAACAATATGATCGTTTCAGTGGGTTTTATATTCAAACTGGTCGCTAGCTGCTGATCCCTGACAGACTGTTTGATGTGTGCGGATGATGTGACACTGTAGTTTGTTGATATGTTGGATGCTGAAATTGCGCTTATTAGCAAGGAAGCATGCAAGTACTACACACTCAGATACTGCAAGCTTAGTGGTTTATGCACATGGAAGGAAGTGTTACTTCTGGCCGTATATACTGACATTCTGCATGCAAGACATCTTGCATGGTACTAGCTAGTACGCAAGAGGGTAAAAGATTGGTGATATCTTGGTTTGAAGAATTTTTTTATTATGATAATTGAGAGTACACAAGATAGTAAATGATATCTTGGCTTGCATATATTATATTGGAAGATTTGCTCTTCAGCAGCTATAAAATTCTATAGCTATTGATAAATGTTCAGTGGAACTATTGATAAGTGCTAGCAAATCTATCACCATATCTCATAAATGTTTTTTGGTATAAAAGTCTCGCCTCATGCACACATTGAGGCTGTCAACTAATTAATTTTTTGTTTAAATCACAGATAAATCCAGCTTAATATCCATGTCGTATATTGGTTTTTCTATACCATGCGGAATTAAACCACTGGATAAATCCATCTCAATATCGCGTGGTGGAGCTCGACATGCAAGCGGGTGCAGGCGCATCCTGTGGTGGAGCTCGGCGGCTCGGGTAGGTACATTGGCCGTTGGATTACTTGGATCCGGCGGTTCAAAACATGGCACCTATGGTACCCGATGCTTCTTGGAGGATGGATTTTTTTTTGGCTAAAATTCAAAGTATACAACTCCAAAATGGTATTTTCTTCGGTATATAGAGGTTTATTTATCTAGTTTCCCAAATTCAAAACTCACATGGGAATATTTTTACTTGAACTTTCATGGCGGCTTTAAAAGATCATCCTCAAAGTTGACCATATGGTCAGAGTGAAATACTGTATGAAGGGAAAGAAATGCTATTGTCATCAAAACCTCAAACGCTGTCTCAAGGTCTATCCAAGGACCATGGATGACAAGCGGTTAAAAAAGCAGCTGTAAGCTGGCCCCACAATGCCAGCCAGACCAGACCGGCGGCAGGCAGCCCTGCTCCTGGCACAGTCACGGCGGAGACCGGAGACTGGCGAGGGAGGTTCACGTGAGCGCCCAAGCAAACCAAACCAAACCCAAGCGAAACCTCCAAAACCAGTGACCTCTTCCCCGTTCACCGCCCTGCTTGCCGTTCGCCCGTAAATCTGCACAGCACAGCGCCGCATTTAATGCTCTCCAACCTTTTGGTCTCCCTCCCCAACGCTCCTCGTCCCCATTCTCCTCCTGCAGCCCGCAGATGCGGTTGCTACCGCGGCGAGATCGAGTCCATGCCGCGGGCTGTGTGTTCCCCGTACTTGAGTTCTTGATTCGTTGAGCGCTCGGTTCGTTCTCCTCGCATTGATCGCATCGTCTGGTGCGAGTTGGAGAGCAGGAAGGAAAGGAGGTTCTTGTGCTTCTCCGTCCTTCTTCATCCGGGTGTGGATTCTTGGGCGTGGCGATGAGGCGGCATGGGTGGCAGCTCCCGTACCACCCTCTCCAGGTTCTTCCTTGCTGAAATTCTGCGTCTTTACTTCTGGATGAGGTTCTTCGTTGCCCGTGATTACTGAAATTGGATGCTCTGTTTGGCAGGTGGTGGCTGTGTCTGTGTTCTTGGCCCTGGCTTTCGCCTTCTACGTGTTCTTCGCTCCCTTCGTTGGGAGGAAGGTGTTTCAGTACGTGGTCATGGGGATTTACACTCCTCTGGTAAGCCTCTTGCTTGGCCTCCGTTGATGTCATGTTGAGTTAAGTGAGTGTCGTGTGGTTTTCCAGTTTGGGACCCTTGGATCCTGAATTCCCCACCTAGGTGTTGCCTGATGGGCCCATTAGTGGTTGCTGCAATTTGGGAAGGTGCCAAATTTAGTGGTCTAATCCTGAAATGTGTTGTTTGGCGCTCTGGCATATCTGGTAGGATTTCTGTTCTGTTTTATTTTCCTTATTTGAGGGTCATGCAAGTTAAAAGTTCAGGCTAACTTTGCCAATTCGTGTGCCATCGTGTGGCATGCCTAACCCAAGAAATCATTGTCTTGTCTGCTCATAAACACCTTTGCTTGTGTCAAAAGGTTCAGAACATAATATGCTTACTCTGTTTATTACAATGTGGAAAATGTAATTTCAGTGAAAGTATGAGCTGTGCACTCTAGGCTTTTGGTGCTTCTTCATTCCAGTCCACTTCAGTACTTCTGTCTTTTGGTTGTACACCATTATGCATGTTTGGTAGGATTTTATAGCTCTGTTTACTGGAGAGTGACATGTCATAAGTTGTACTTATTACGTTATTGTTGGTTGTTTCTTACTGGTCCAAACTTTCTCATACGGGGCAACACGACCGTCATAACTAACTCATTGGATTTCTTTTTTTGCTTTTACTTTTTTTTTATGCTTTAGTGAGTAGGCAATGCTGTAAACTTATGCTTTTGATTCTTTGACAAATCGATTATCACTTGTTATGCATGAGTTTTATAGAGTGGCCTGCAGCACCATGTGGGAATTCTTTTCCCAGTTTAATGATTGACCATGTAGTCATGAACTGCATAGAGATGGAACAACATAAATATTCGCTATGCAGAATTTTACATTTTTCTGGATGAAATATGTTGTGTGCTGAAAGATCACTTTCGGCTTGCAAAACTGAAAATATATTATGATGGTGAAAAAGAGTATAGTATGGCTGCATGACTTGAGATCGTCGTCGACTCATTTTGCAGCTAAAATTTCTTAGGCAATTTATTTCAAGTTTAGAGCTGCATATTTCTCTGTGAATGGGTCCAAGTAAATTGTAAGGAAATTTATCATGACCAAATGGTAATCTAAAAATTTCATAGTGCTATGCCCTTATCCGGTGAAAAAAAAAGCTATCTGGCAGAAACCTGAATTTGTTTAACAGTGTTATGTCAATGCATGTATTTGCTGAATTCCTTTGTGATAGAAGTGTGTTATTTGGCTTCTCAGGTTTCATGGGTCTTCTTTCTCTACATCTGGTGCGCAGCAGCAAACCCAGCAGACCCCGGGGTCCTCAAATCAAAGAAGTATCTGAGCTTGTATGGTAATGATAATGAAAAGCATCTGAAAGAATCCAGAAAAGGTTTTTCAGATGCTGGGTTACAACTAGAGGGAATTGGAGAAAAGTATGAGCATGAGGTCACAGATGCTAGTGAGAAGTCGATGACTCAACACAAGGGCAATAATTCATCTTGCTGCAGGGCAATCATCTCTGCATTTCTTTTTGTAATCTACCCTCTTTCTTTTGTTTTCTCCTGCTGCCAGTCACATGAATGGTCCTCTGAGCAGCAAGACAGTGAGGAAGGGATGTTTTTCTGCAGCCTATGTGAAGTTCAGGTATGTTTCTTATATTGTAGGTATTGAGGCCTGCCTTTCTGTAGATGACTATTTACTAAACCGCTCAACTTTACCGTAGGTGTTGAAATATAGTAAGCATTGCAGAGTTTGTGACAAATGTGTTGACGGTTTTGATCATCACTGCAGGGTAATGTACTCCTTAACAGTTCTATTTTTATTTCCACTAGTGATTATAATAATTTTCCTGCTCTCATGCGCAACAGTGGCTCAACAATTGTATTGGAAAAAGAAACTACAGGAGATTTTTTCTTCTAATGTCTTCTGCCCTTCTCTTGGTAAGCTCATGCTGTCCTGTCGTGCACCGCTTGATTGTATGATAAATGTACTATAGATTAGCGCGAACTTAGTTTTATTAGGTTAAACATGTTTCCAGCATTAGCTACATTCTAGAAACAATCATTCATATGCATTTGAATTTGGTCGTCGTTATTGTGGAGAGCATTTTATTCCTGGTCCTTTTCATCCTAGTTGACCATTGACAGGTCTGCATAATTTGTGCAATTTGGGCCAGCTTATCCTACAATCAGCAATCGGAATATTGGTGCTAGTGCTCTGCTTTGTTGAGCGGAAGGAATTCTCTATGCAAATTGTCTCTAAGCTAGGAAGCAGCTTCTCGCTAGTGCCTTTCATTATTGTGGTGGTACGCCCTGTTGACCTGCTACTATTGCTAACTACTTTAAACCTTGTCAAATTAGCCAGTTCTTTTTAGAAATCTTTCTTGAAATAGGCGTTGATGTTTGTTCACAGGCATCTTGTACCATCCTAGCCATGGTTGCTTCACTGCCGATGCACAGCTTCTCTTTTTCCACATTCTTCTGATCAAGAAGGCAAGTTCTGACCCTTTTCGTTCATGTGTAATTCTGTTGATTGATACCAGCTACTCCAGCTGCGACTACTGACTGTAGTAAAGAAGGCAAAATCGTAGTTCATATACTAAAGGCGATATCCTAGATGGCTAGATTCACGACACATGGTGGGAATAGATATGCCCCAAAAAATCATTACATTTTATAAGTTTGTTAGATCTTTAAAAATATTTACTTTAGAAAATAGTTACTGTAGAAATCAGTGGTCGGTAGTATTATGTCTCTGAAACTGCCAATTTCCAAAGCACCTTTTTTGGCACTAGATAATATATCGTTACAATGCCTTCACGTTATTGTTGATGACCTTGTATTCCAAGTATCATGACCACCATTCAAACTGCTTACAATTTGTGGTACCAGCATACATTTATATATCAAGCAATATAAATGGTACTAAAATAAATCAATAAATCCCACCAGGAAGCCTCTGATAATGAATATTGAAGCTTTGTGTCTTAAATGCAAGTGATTCAAACAATAAATTGCAGACTAGAGTGAAATTATGGAATATTGAGCCTCCACTAATTAAATTAAAGCAGTTATCATGAATCGTTAGTGAAGTCCATATTGTAGCCTTTGTTGGTTGTGTGAGTCTTAAGCATCATGATAAAACCCTTGTACAGGGAATCAGTACGTATGACTACATCATCGCCCTGAGAGAGCAAGAACAAGACGAAGTTAGTGGGCCGCAGAGTCCACAAATGTCTCGTGTAAGCTCCTACACTGGCCTCAGCAGTGCAAGTTCCTTTGGTCCACTTCGTCGTGGTTCATGGTGCACTCCTCCAAGGCTGTTTCTTGAAGATCAGGTTAGTTTCTTGATGAACATCCTAAAGCTTCATGATTTAATAAACATATATTGTTCTCCCCACGTGAAGCTATATTTGTATGCAAATTATAGACTGATAGCCTGGTTAGTTATGCATGTGAACTGAATTCATGCAAGCAACTTTTCTATCAGTCATTTTGATTCCATATACATATTGAACTTCTCCAAACTTGTAGCAAGTGCATGTTTAGGCCTCATCAAAATCAACATCTATGATTACAAAAGAGATGTGACCGTTTTCCTGTCTGGCATTAGCCCATCAGCTCATAACTGACACAAAGTTACTGAACCTCCTTCCAGTTTGATGTTGTTCCATTGGAGGCTGGCTCTTCGCATAATTCTGCTACCAAGAGAAAAGAAGATGCACTAAGGAGGAAGAAGGGAGGAGCTGTAAAAATAAGTCCATGGGCGTTGGCTCGTCTTAACGCAGAAGAAGTTTCGAGAGTTGCTGCAGAGGCACGAAAGAAGTCCAAAGTTTTAGTGCCCATTAGAAAAGATGATTATTTGCGAGGCCATGAAACAGATAGTAGTTACGGAGGCAGGAGCAGTGGTAGAATCGATCTAGGCCCAGATAACAAGAGGAGAACAAACAGAAGAGGAAGACAACACAGTGATCTCTCTCTCAAACCTGTTGCAAAGATATCTACAGATGCTATTGATAGTACTGGCAATGATTTGGCCCCTGAAGCATTATCCAACTTAGCACCATTGCAACTTGAAGCACGAAGTGCTTTTCATCCAAGTAGAGCAGCATCGTCTGCTAACGTTGGCGGATCATCTCCAGATAGCAGTTTGGATTCGCCTGATCTGCATCTGTACAGAGTCTCAGCTGTCTCCTCATCTGGAGCTGAAGAATTGCAACTAACAGCTCTCACTGCCCCAGGAAGCACTCCACAGCAAGGGAATGAACTGTCGAGATCGACCAGCGACGGGTATGAAGCATCAGGGGGTGAAGATAGTGATCGCATTCCATCACGGATAGTGCACCGATCATCGAACTGGGCAAGCATCATCCTCAACTCGGACCAGAGTGCGTCCTCATCTGGCATCCTTGTGCCTAAGAACAGGTTGTCCTGATTAGACCAAGTCCATGTTCATCTTCCTTCAGATGAATGAAGATTGTAAATGATGATTCGAAAACAAGAGATTCCAGTATCCGGCCTCATTCGTTGTCGGTGCCAAATCTTGTTGCAGCGATGGTTGGATACTGTGCGCAGATTGTCTTTTTTTTTTTCTTTTTTGTAGTTTCCGAATTGCTAGGTAGGCGGGGCTAGATGTTTGTGCTCAGGCGCTTATAATTTTACTGTCAGATGACAATGACCTGATTTATCAGACGTTGATACCTTCGGTCACTTGGATCAATGACTGATTTCCTTTGTTGGTGACTGTTCTTGAGGTTGACTTGTCGGCTCTGACCATGGCATATATATGTGTGTATATTGCAGTAGGCAAATGCGTCGGGCATTCACAGAACAATTCTTTTTAACTAGAAATATCATTGCTTTGCGTATCTAGTCATCTGGAACATATTCAGCAATACTTTGTTAAGTATCCAACGGCCGCCCTAAATACTTATTTTTAAGCCATACGTACACAATCAAGGTCAACACATGTACCAAACACTCGATCTAAGTTTAATTTACCTTGAGTACATAATAATCAGGGGTTCAGAACGGCATGTGGCATACTGAAGGTCAATAAGTTCTATATTAGGTTAGTGTAAATCTACACATCTATATCATGTTACCATGATAGTGATTGGTTAGATTTCAGTTCAATACAGTGAGCTCTGAACTGTTTGTAGGCTCTAGCGTGAGAATCAGAATCTCCCTTCTTTTTATGTCAAAAAATAGTATCAAATATTTCTTTGCGCCTATGTTCAGTGAGATTTTTTCATCATGGTTCTTTTAGTAAATTTCTTGCTCAGAAAGAAATACTAAAAACAAAGAAAATATTCAAATGTTTGTTACTATATAAGTTTGACCTTGATCAGGAAAACCAATACAAGACGGAATGAGGATTTCAAATGATCGTTTTGTAAATTATAGCCGAATTGAAGCAAAAAATGTCAGGTTCTTGTCGGCGCCGGGCATCAACTGACATGGAGAAACACAAGACCGGATCTTGCTTCAGTTAATTGTCTGTTAAACACTTGACAGAGTCAAATACTCGAATCATTCATTAAAAATTACAAGTTCGATCTTGGGGATAACGCAATGCCAATAATTAATGGAAGTCAATGGACTAATTTCATGATATGAGGGGAAAAATGTCCATGTCTTATGAAAGCATGAATTACCAGTTCGAGTCCCGCCCGAGAAAGCGTAGTCTCAAAGAAGATAAACAACCAAACCAAAATATGCTTCAAACAGCAAATTCTATGGTACAGTATTGAAAGTCTTCACCAGCACACAAAGCAAGGAAAAGAATGCTACGTATGTAAAGATGACTTCTGGATGCTGCAATTCGAAGCATCTGCTGCAAGCAAAAAATCATACAGAATGCAGAATCCTGAACAGTGGACCTATCAGTCCTCTGCAATAAAGTGAATACAAGAAGGTGAACATGAGAAAATCAAGCACAACATTGACAGCATTTTGATAACCAACATCGTCCACAACACAAACTTGTCATCGAGAATGAAAATTTGGATGAAATGATATTTCAAGGCTCAAGTATTAGAATCATTTGTATTTTCTCTATAGAACATGTTTCATTCAGTATAGCGAAAGGTTGTAAGGCGACAAATATTCCACGACTATCAAATTGATATACTAGTTACATCATTTTGAAAGAATGCTACAAACATCGCCAGCTTTCAAATCGCTGCCAAGACTCGGGGCTGAGTAAGAACATACATGAAAGAACTCCCTCTGTTGTCTTCCCTTACACATCCTCCATCACACCAGCATGGAGGATCCCAAATATCTGCAAAAATTCTCCTTTCAGCGCCATGAGTACATACATAAAGTGTGTACTCATGGCGCTGCAACCACCAAAGGCCGGCCATGCCCATCTCACTTATTTCCCTATGACATTATGAACAGATACACGTGTGCCAAACAAATCAATCTTTTTTATCACCTGATTGCGTCTGAATTATCAGCCACTATCATCTCAACCTCCTCAACAGAGCCACTCTCCTCGTCCAAGAAGTCCAAGTTGGATGACCAGCAAGTGAAGTAGAACACTGCGCTCATCATCGAGTCGACCAGCATCACAAATGAGTACATGAGGACAAGTAATGGCCCCTCCCAGAGTCGAGAGGATCCATCGCCATAGCTCAGTGTCTTCACCCTGTGCTCAAATAGCCCCTCAACAAAAGAGAGGCCAATGGTGGATCCCAGAAAGATCAGCAGTCCGACATGGGTTTGGCCGCGCATCAGCTCCACTGATCGGCGCAGTGCATTGAACCCGGCCACATCCTCAAGAACGGCAATGACGCCGCCGAGGTTGCACACGATGATGGTGTGCGCGTACACCACGGAGTAGGCAAGAACTGTGAAGAGGCCGGCGAGGACGACAATGTCGGGTGGGTAGAGCATGGACTTGAGCGTGGAGCAGGCGGTGACGAGGAGGGCGAGGAAGGCGACGAGGCCGGCGGCGACGGCGGAGCACCCGAGCGCGTACGTGGCGGCGAGGCGCGGCCACGCGCGGCGCGCGAGGAGGGTGACGTCGGCCGCGGCGAGGGGCTTCCCAGCGTACACCGCGGCGACGGTGTACGCCACGCCCGCACGGGCCGCGAGGAGGAGCGTGAGGAGCGCCGGGAACGAGACGACGACGGACACGAGCGTGGCGGCGAGGTGGTGCGCCAGC